>QMFG01003098.1:2935-14935 GCA_003314545.1 Ramaria sp. MG151
GGGGTGTTGGGATCATGCACAGGAGATGTGCACGACACTTTTCCTAAAGCTCAATTTTGAAAACTGCACCTTTTTCCCATCAGCTGCTATCCTTATCAAGAAAAGTACCGTGATCAAATTTGCAGTGTCAAGCACAGACCATATTTGATCGCCTAGAAGCCAGAGATGTTCCCCGCTAGATCTAGATCAGGAACCGTTCTATTGCACGCGTCAGACACCTCTGCTCAGTTCGCCACTCATTCTGTTGGAGTTGAAGCAATATGGACTCCCACAGTTCAAATAGGGAAAACAAGCGCTTAAATTTTTAACAACACGAGGATAACCGGTGGTCCCATATATGTTCAGTGTATAATGACTTGTCAGCGGCCCAGGACTTATCATCCAGCGGAGGAATAGGGCAAGGTAGAGCGCCTATAATTACTATATGGGTGTATATGGTATACACATGGTGAGCGACTATAATTGTCATCTCAGGGTACCCATGTCTCTTTGGCACCTCAACTGAGGCTCTGAAGACATTGTGGGGCGTGGTATGCCATTCCAAGAGGATCGACATGTTCTGTTTTACAGTAATATGGCAAAAGATTTGGGGCTTTGGCTACATGTACACTGTCCACGTCCCCGAGGAAAAGCATTTTAGTCAGGATCAAATCTACTGTGACAGTACTCCGAGTAGCAGCTCACGCAGGCAGTCTCAGCTTGCTCCAGAACTTTTGTCTGCCTAGAGGCTGGCATCCCTCTGGGGCGTCTCATCCCCTTTCAATAACTTACGAGGCCGGTGGCCATTATCTTCTCGCCGATTACACGCAAGGCCCCAGGGGACCTTGCTCATTCTATCCTCCTAAGTGCTTGTTTTCTTCAACTGCGTCACTGTCTCTGCTCCGGATAAGAAGGGGCGAGATCCATGATTTGAAACTAAAGGTGACTTCACGATGACTGTCGCCTATATAGAACTTACTGAACACAAGTCTAACTGTGTCCTTTAAATAATTTTTTTCCTGCCATGGGGTCTGTCACTGTATGTGCTCTAGGGGTTTTTATTATTTTTCTGGTCTCTTTTATCCTCATGGTGAATCTCCATATCGCGACTCCCATGAAACAGAGGTCTCTCTTATTGGACTTCTCTACCTTTGGCTCCAAAGTTCCGTCTTACCCTTTAGCTTATCTGGCTGGAGTGACATTTTTCTATGACTCCCGGCACATGCTTTTCGATGGCTATTAACACGTACGCAACCCCCCTCTGTGCTATTCCTATGGTCTTTCTACCCTGACGTGTTTCAAGCATAAGCCAAGGATATTCAAAGTTCCAAGGTGGTCAGAGTGGGTGCTCATTGTAACTGGGGACAAGTTAGGTGCGTTCACAAGAACTCTTCATCATTGAGCCCACTAATCAACCCCATCTTTATAGTGGAAGAGCTTCATCGCATTCCTGACGAGAATTTGTCCTTCTAAGAGTCAGCGAAATAGGTAAGTATTTTCCTTCTATATCATTGTAGATTTACCATTCTCGTTCTGAAGGAGTTGCAAATACTTCACACAATGGGGAACAATGTTTATTCAATCCGTATCATCTGTCGCTTTTAAAATCAAATGTTAGTCTATTATGTTATTATCTATTCATCCTTTGTCACGTAGCTAATCTTCAACAAGTTACCCCGTCATCAAGACCACTTGGTTGCAAAACTCTTTGATGAAGTCATACCTGCTTTCGAAGATGCAATAGGCAGATTTTGTACAGGTTTGTGCTAATGTATTTTTTATTTGCATGATATCCTGCTTAATCGTGTTTTAGATGAGTAGATAGATTTCATTGTCAGTGGTCGTATTGTCAAAGTTGTTTCTCGGGCGTTCAGTAGAATTCTGGTGGGAACTCCAAGGTGAGTCTCTCTTCATGGCCCGCCTAGAATGTTTTTAATGGATGGTTTCAGGCCGTGAGGAAGGATACACTAACGTTGGATGCCGTTTCTCCGTTAGTGTATATGTCACTAGCACAATCATAGATTTGTTCCCTGTGTTCTCCAGACAGTAAGCGATATGGGTCGTTCAAGCAGAATTATAACTCACATCATTTTTAAAGACTTGTTGGTAGTGTTATCAGTCGATTGCCTTCTTTCCAGAAGCAAACACTAAAGTATATTGCCCCATTATCGAAGAAAGAAAAATGATGATGCAGGAATATGGTTTTTCTTGGCTGGATAAGCCCGTACGTCCGTGTCACCGGCTGAAATCCTTCTCTCTAACATATGATGCAATCAGAATGATATGCTGTCGTGGCTGATGGATGAAGCCACAGGTGAAGAATTTGAGACGAAAGCACTTGGAACTCGCATCTTGGCGATCAACTCAGCCACAAGTCATACTACGTCTTATGTGAGCGTACACTGTAATTTACTGAGCTACATATTAAAATCCATCTAATCCTCCTAGACCTTCATGCAAGCTCTGCTCAATCTCGCGGATAGGCCTTCCTACATAGACCCTCTCGTATGCGAAGCAGAACACGCTTGGCGAACCCACGGACGGACCAAAAATTGTACCAGCAGCTTGACCATGTTAGATCTTCAAGAAGTCCTTACGCATGAACGGTCTCGCTTCAAGTAAGTCCTGGACATAATCAATCGAAAATAGGGGTTCACTGTCGTAGTGTCATTTCCCGCAAGGCACTGAAACCGTTCACTCTCTCGGATGGCACCTATGTACCTGAGAATACATTGGTGTCCGTCTCGTTTGGTACATTTCGACGAAGAGTAGTACCCAGAACCCCATAAATTCGATGACTTCCGATTCATAACTGTTATTGTATATTTCATCTCAGAGCTTACATAATCACAGACTCACATCAGAAAATAAGAACAGAAAACCACCACACACTGATGGGATACACATGGCTCACAATTCAGGGTTCAACTCCATATGAAATCATTTTCTCACACTCAGAAGCAAAAGAGAGCTCTCTACAGGCATCTATGCCCAAAATGAATGCATACACCTACACTTGCATGCAAGCTGATGAATGTTCATGTGCCAGTGCCCATGAACCTCAAACAGAAACAAAGATACAGTAGTATCTATGCAAGTGTTTCTGACACACATGTGCAGGCACCAAAGCACAGCCAAAGATCAGTGCTTCGATCCACTTCAGGATAGCTGTGGACTCCCATCCCTGCCATTTGATCATTTTTGTATTTTTTCTCTTCCTTCTGTCATATCAAATTTTGTTGACTATATTCACTGTAGTTCTGAATAGTTCTAATACATGTTCCAAGGGGACCTTCAATAGATTAGAAGTAGTTAAGCTTGTTTCAGTCACATCACCACTCTAGTTCCATAGAAAATCCCAGAGTTGTTCCACTCCCCCAATTCCTCTTGCTTCCATTAGAAAGATAGCATAGGACTCAGAATGCTTAATTAGGCTTGTAGTTCTCAAGTATAAAGTAAGGCAGTGAATCTCCAAAGGTTTACTATTGCCTCCATTGATAGCTAAATAGCTCAGCTACCAAATCTCTGATAAGGAATCACCACCAGCCATTCATTCAAATATTGAAATATATACTGAGATTAAAAATCATCTCATTTTTTATGAGTTCACTCTATTTTCCTTGTCAAAAAGCCTGTATCACTGTACATGAGATTTAAGTGCTGATCTCATTTGCTCTTGTAGCACTTCTTCAGATCAATCAATAGGTGCCATCACATCTGCCTCAGAAATATCAAAAGAAATACAAATATAAAACAAAGATATAAAACTAAATAACTATAAAAAAATCATTTCCTTCAATGTGATGTATACTCCATCACGTGTAATTGGCAGAGGTCCGAGTCTCATTTCCACTGGATATTGGTGATGCTGGGGGAAGGGGTCTAGGGATAGATCCTTGCATCCTAAGAAATTAGTCAGCATCAGGCTGTCAATTTTGCTGTGAAAACATGAAGTGGGCTAGGATCTCTCAGCACAGTTCTTCAGCTGAGTCAGGTGCACAACTTGAATAAGATATCGCCTTCGGAGTGTTGGCTAATAACTCACCTCAAATTGATATTTCTGTCATTTTGCCCACCAGTCTATGGCAGAAAGATCAGGAATAACGGATAGTGCTTCCTGATTTTTCTACCTGGGGATAGTAATTCGTTTTCTATGTCAGACATATTCTGAATATATTCTTTTATGTCTGACATATTCGGAATGTATTCCTTTATGTCAGACATATTCCGAACGTATTCCTTTATGGCTGACTGTGACTCAGGAGGGGTTAGTAACGGTAGTCGACTGGTGGCTCTTGTGCTCCCTGCTAATAGTCCATGTCTATTTCCCTGACCCCGGACTCCAGAGTACATGAATGCTTACAAGTCGTAAGTGAAATCATCACTTGCTGAATTTACTCAGCTAGAGATGGACTGAAAAATCTATGACTGAGAGGTACTGGTGGTTCTATGAACAGTTCTGATTACGAAACTAAGCAGGAAGTTGCGACACGCCTGATCTTATATCATTCCAGCTTAGGAGCCTTCCTCATCCCCTATTGCCTTTTGTTATTCATTTCACCATCCTCGGGGAACTTACCCATCACATCTACTGCCCCCTTGCTTTATATCATCGCCCTTCCTGCAGCTCTCTCCTGCATGCCCACTCTGTTAAGAGAATGAGCATGGCGGATGGACTATTCACAAGGACAAATATCCCATTTATTCCATTTCATTTCATCTTATATTGACACATCGGACTATCATTTTTTATTATCACATTCCAGATCAGCGTACGGATAAGACAACGAGTCGATACGATATCACGCGAACACAACAGACGAGCACTCACATGTTGGAGGTGAATCCTAAGAACTAGTGTGCTGAAGGATGATCACAGACACTGGAGAACAGATGGTGAATACCCTGTTAGAGATATATTGGTGAATGATAATGTAACTACACATACCTGGAGAACAGATGGTGAATACTCTGTTAAAGAGAGGATTCCCACGTCTCCAGGGATTAATGGCGCGTTCTCTTACGTAATAAGCGCCCATACAACGAGCAATACACAGGGATTAGGAATTAATCTCAACATCATGAGCCTTTTCGAATTGAGGGGAACCGCCCATTGACACACACGAGACACAAAGAACGTAATGAGACGATGCCTCGAGTCAAAGGAGACAGACATGCACCAGGGTGTGAAAGTAACACGTGGAAGAGACTTACAGATCAATGGCTAGGAGCTTGGCAAGAAAAACTCACCTAGATAATCTAGGGAAGAGGATGCAGAAATGACTCCAGTGGCAAATATGTGTTACAGCAGGGGGGAAAGAGTTGTTTCTGAGTGGCATGAAGAATATCAATTTGTATGCTTCCAAGAACAAAAGGAGACAAAAATTGGTTCCGGCTTATAATACATTTCTGTGGACAAGCAAAACATATATTCAAGATATGATGTAGCAAAGGGTGGGTGGCTCTTCTGCTGTTTCTGAACCATAAGCTTGGTCCACAGGCCCCAACCCCTGCCAGCCAATTGTCCTGGCGACAAGTGTGTCTGGGTCCATTGCCGTGTGGGTCACTACAACTGTTCTAGAGCGAAGACCCTACATCTAGTGAATGGTGCGATCAGTAGTCAAGGGTGAGCTGTTATTATTATCTATCTACTATGTGATCCTGGATCACATAATTGTCAGAATCCAAATAATAGCAGTGATGAATGTTGTGGATGAATGGTGTGTTAGTAAAAGTGTTCGAAAATATTCCTAATAAAAATCCTACAGTAAAAGCGAATGACTTTTGGAACGTCTGCGAATGAAGTGCATAGTTCCGAAGAGACAGAGATTCCGAAAGGATTCTATCTCGTGGATCAAATGAACTTTGCAGTTCATGTTGATCACAGCCAATGATCTTACATTCCTTGAAGTGGATTTAACTAATAAAGGTAGAAGTGGAGTGCTTACTCAAAAAATATGAAGTTGTTGTTGAAGGTGAGTTGGAGATGAGTTGACAAGTGTGAGTAGAAGAATCAAGTTGACATATGATAATTGAACTAGGGAACATACATGCGAATGTGTTTAGCTATATACCGAAGGGTTCGGAAGAGAGGGCAAATGGGAATGAGTCCATGAGGATCGGAGAGTAATCAAGGTACATGTATACTAATTAAAGGCCATAGAAAACGTAGAATAGTGGTGGAAGGAAAATTGTGAATGAAGAAAAGGATAATCGACCATCACCAACTCTTGAAACATGTTTCCGAATTGCGTGGCTCTTCGGGTAAGGATAGCCATGCCTAAATCTTTCGGAGAGCCATTATGAGAGTCTAGAACGTTCATATCATTAAGTTTGATGATATGGCATGTCATCGCAAGCTTTGAGTGAATGGGAATAACTCAATCCATAATTTCATGGTGAAAGATGGGGATAGTGATGGGGATAGTCAGGGTGGTTCTTTTCTAAAAAAAGAATATGATTGGACCTGACCACTGATTGTTTCACAGGAATTGATTCAATAGATGGCGTATTTGTGTCGACGTGATAGACAAAAAGGGTTGTGGGATGAAAGTGATGGGAGTGTGGGAATGTTGCTTTGGGCTCCGGACGAAATGCTTCGGAAGGATTTCTTTGGAACGAATATAGTGTGAATTGAATGTCCAGGCTGTGATCATGACAGTAATCCACTGATGGATTAGTGATGCCGCCTTGAATAAAAACAGAAAAACAACACAAAAACATTACTGACCTCAATTCAAAGCTTCCGGCTTTAGAATATATTTTTATATTTTTTATATTTTTAGAATCAACCAGCGAAGCATCCCCAAGCCCACATGAGCACAAACACACCCATATATGCATTCAGACACAAATGGGCTCAAACAGCCACCGATTGAGCTCCACATGTTTCTGAAACACTTCCAAACACAAACAAAGCATTCTATTTACCATTTCAAGTCACCCCTATTGTCACCGATCCCCAAACAAAGCCAATCACTCCCATTTCATTTAGACAAGCACCCGGAGCTTCGAAATGAAGTTTCAGAATTTTTTCCCTCTCTTTTTCTTTGTTCTTTCAGTTGAATATAATTGTTGCATGTATGATCTGTAGTTCCCATAGCACACAGATCGGTTTCAGGTGCTTTAGATAGATTTTAGTTACACATTTGTGCATTTTATCCCTCATGTAGATTGCAACCCCAGAACCGCTCCATCACCCTATTATTTTTCTTAGATTCATAGAGGACACTCACTAGCTAGGTTTTCCTTTAAATACACTTGTAGTTCTCAGTATAATCTAAGGTAGTAAAATCTCCACAAGTCTCCCATATTCTGAATCTCTTGCTTGATATCTCTACAACTGTCTCTTTGTTAGCAAATTGTCACTGGCTGTTTGCTCTCAATTCAAGTGATCTATACAACTCAATAGTTATCTCAAACTTGTTAAGTTTGAGCTTTTATCTCTGTTACAAGTGTTGCATCAGTATATGCAAACTTTTAGTGCTGACAATTTGCTCCTGCATCAGTGCATCCCCTGCATCTCAATTCAACTCCACTTAGATTATTGAACAAGCACCTAAAGCTCACTTTGCACAATCTTCAATAAAAATCAAATAAAAGCTCAAACAAATAGAAAATAAAATCAATAAATATTTCAATTCATTTTCTTATTATGAGCAACTCGTGAATTTGTTCAAGGAACATGTCGCTTTGAATCCATTATCGCAGAGGATATCAAAAAGTTTCAATCTCCCCGATCTGTGGCTTGACAGCCAAATGCTGAAGTAGATGTAGGGGCCCCTTGCCTCCACATCCCACACGTATGTGATGATAGCTGCTATCCATCTCAGATCTGGCACAATCTCACCATTTAAATACCTGTAAGCATTCCTGATTCAGTTGTATTATTCTGCTGCTTAATCTTCTATGTGTAGGTCCTGGTTAGTTGGGTCATTAATTCAAATCTCACTTTGCTCTACATTGTACAATTCGACAATTTATCCTTACTTGAAAATTATAAGACAAGTCAATGAATTTCTATACCCAGTGGTATCCAATGGTATATGCTTAATATAATACTTTCTGGCCTACAAGGTCACTACTGAATCTTATTGAGTACATTGTAAATCTATCAAGATTCCCACACTTACAGCCTTCAACATGTCCCTCTTCATATTTACTTGTTTTTAGTGGATGCCTGATTTATAACATGTTTACATGGTTAATATTGGTTTAAGCTTGTGGGGTGACCATATTATATTCACATGCCGGACGACCACTCAATATATTTCTGGCACATTTTCCACCAATTGTCGGTCTGAATTTCGTGGGTAATTCATGTCTAATGCCTGGTCGTGTAAATATTTTTCACCAACTGCGAGCATCAAGAACAAAATCGCATGGATAAGGATATATAGCGCTATTATATATGTGTACAGTTAGATGAGTGGTGGTGGTACTTCAGTGTTTCATGATTTCCAACCGCCTCAACAATTATCAGTAAGGAAATTCCTAAAGTTTGTCAGTGCATCCCCCTTCTTCCCACTCCTTCTTCCACATGTACCACATCATCGCTGCATCGTGTCTCCTCTGCGTGCCTTCAGGTCTGTGCGCCCTCTCGAGTATGCTGCGCAACTCTGCTGCAACGGCTTCAGCAAAGGCTGTCAGCTGCACCCCGCAATAAAGGGGCTTGAGTCCCGGCCCTGTACATAATAAGAAAAGTGAAAGAAATATTTTTATATATTTATCTTGAATCTATTTGAATTTTATTTGGTGTGTTTTGAAGTCTTTCTGATGTGCTTGAATCGGCACTAGTTTATAATCTAACCGAATTGTATTGAGAGGCAGGGAATGTGCTGATGCAGGAGCAACTTGTCAGCACTTAATGTTCACGTACGGTTGAGTGAATAGTTGTAGATAGAAATGATAATGAAACTTAGCAGTTTTGAGATATTGATTGTTCTCAGTAGAGTCTTTTAATCAATAGCAAACATTTAGTAGCACTTTGCTATCAGAGAGACAATAGCAGAGATGTCAAGCAATCAATGAAGAGCAATAGTGAGACTGGTGGAGATTAACTGCCTTCAATTCTGATGGGAAATACAAGCCTATTTAACTTGAACTGTAGCTAATGAAAGTGTCTTGTGGATAGAATAGGAATTCAAGGGTTCAGGAGGTTCTAGGGTGCTAATCTACTTCAGGCAGTTGTTTAGCTATTACAAGTCTAATTACTTTTGTTTCATGCTGAAACCGATCCTGAAAACTTCACAGAACTACAATTCAATTTAACATATTTTTTTCAAATGAAAAAACAATAAGAAAAGAAGAAAGAAAATAGTCTGAAACTCCTATGCACGTATGGGCACTTGTCTGAGATGAAATCAAAGCTTTGGAGGCTTCGGGTGCAGATTGTTGCCAATGTACATGTTCAGGAATTGATCTATGATTTCCTTTTGTCATTGTGAAATGGTGTGTTGTTACTGATGTTAAATGACAATCTGGGAACAACGATGATGTTTCTGGGATGTGTCACTTAGTGTATAGCAGGATTCTGGAAGGCTTGGGTAGACTTCCAGCCAGGTCAGAGGGACTTGGCTTCAACTTGTGTGTTGTGCTGACTCAGCATTCTGTCCCTGTGTTTCAGAAATCTGAGTATCTGGAGGGTCTGGGTGAGCCATAGCTTGTCATGGGTTGTAGCATGAAGAGAGAGAGAGAGTAGAGAATGAGGTGTATTATGTTGATATCAGAACTGAGGAATATACAAGAGGATACTGGGTTTATATACTTAATAAGAAAAGAAAATTGAATATTTGGTATATTTGTTTTGTATTTTGTTTGAGTTTTATTTGAGTTTTATTCAAGTTCTTCAATGTGAGCTTTAAGTGCTTGCTTGATAATCTAAGCAGAGTTCTATTGAGATGCGGGGGATGTGCTGATGTGGGAGCAAAATGTCAGTGCTAAAAGTTCACATACACTGACACGAGCTTTGTAGATAGAGATATAGCACAAACTTAACAAAGTTGAGATAACTGTAGAGTCGAATAGATCACTTGAATTGAAAGCAAACGGTGGGTGACAATTTGCTAACAAAGAGACGGTTGTAGAGAGATCAAGCAAGAGATTCAGAATATGGGAGACTTTGTGGAGTTTTACTGCCTTAGATTATACTGAGAACTACAAGCATATTTAAGGGAAAAGCTAGCTAGTGAGAGTCCTTTGTGATTCCAAGAAAAATAATAGGGTGATGGAGCGGTTCTGGGGTTGCAATCTACATGAGGGATAAAATGCACAAATATGTAACTAAAACCTATCTAAAGTGCTTGAAACCGATCTGTGTGCTATGAGAACTACAAATCATGTGTGCAACAATTTTATTTGATAGAAAGAACAAAGAAAAAGCAACAGAAAACTTCTGAAACGTCATTTTGAAGCTCCGGGTGCTTGTTTAAATGAAATGGAAGCAATCAGCTTCGTTTGGGGATCAGTGAGGATAGGGGTGGATCAAAATGGCAAATAGGTTGTTTTGTGTGCATTTGGAAGTGTTTCAGAGGCATGTGGCCACCGATTGTTGGCTGTTTGAGGCCCGTTTGTGTCTGAACACATATATGCATGTGTTCATGCTCGCGTGGGCTTAGGGATCCTTCACTGATTGATTCTAAAAATATAAACAAAGTGTATTCTAAAACCTGAGGCTTTGAATTGAAGTTAGTAATATTTTTATATTGATTTTCTGTTTTTATTCTAGATGGCGTCACTGATCCATCAGTAGATTACATGATCTTGGATTGCATAGTAGATGGATAATAATAACAGACCTTACTTTCACATGTATGAACTAAGGCTTTTCTCCTATCTTTTTGTGTATATAATGACTATGACAGTAGCTAGCAAATCAAGCTGTATCTTTGAGTTGAACAGACACATCAACTTTTATATTATTTTATTATCTACCTACATTATTACAATTTAATCCCCTGAACTTTATAATGCTGACTTCAATGATATTGTTGTAAGGGGAAGTATTATGTTTGCAGCAACAATGACTAAAAAAGTAGAAAGAAAGAAATTTTTATTAGAGTAATACCAGACTCCTAAACACAAGCAAATGGGATAATTAAATACCTTAACCATCTTCATGTCAAGGAAAGCAGACCTCATCCAGACCAGCACTGTGTCCAGTTACAACCATGTACATAGTTAGTGAAGTCAATCTTGGTGGGTTGAACACCACAAATCGCAGTGGTACTAGGGCACCACAGACCAGTGCGATTGGAAGATGGCAATCAAAACAAATATTCTTTGTTTGGGCCTAGTATCCAACCCTCTCTGAGAGGGGAATCATTGCAGAACAACTGTGCACTTGACAGGGATGAAAATTCAAGAGAGGAATTGTGCTTAAGAAGGGGGCTAACAGATGTCTGACTTTTGTTAGGATTTATGATCTGGAGTATTTTGTCATCTGAGTCTGAGGCAACTTGGCTGGTATCAGGGGAGAATGCCACAGATCTGACCCTGGTAGTGTGCTCAAATGGGCCTACAACTATCTGACCTGTTTTAGCATGCCAGATATGGACTGTTTTGTCATCTGAGCCTGAGGCAACTTGGCTGCTATCAGGAGAGAATGCCACAGACCTGACCCTGGCAGTGTGCCCTTCAAATGGGCCAGCAACTATCTGTCCTGTTTTGGCATCCCAGATACAGACTGTTTTGTCATCTGAGCCTGAGGCAACTCGGTTACCATCTGGGGAGAATGCCACAGACCTGACCCAGCCAGTGTGCCCTTCAAATGGGTCAACCACTCTCTGCCCTGTTTTGGCATCCCAGATACAAACTGATTTGTCATCTGAGCCTGAGGCAACTAAGGTGCCATCTGGAGAGAATGCCACAGACATGACCCTGCCACTGTGCCCTTTAAATGGTCCAGCCACCCTCTGTCCTGTTTTTGCATCCCAGATACAGACTGTTTTGTCAGATGAGCCTGAGGCAACTTGACTACCATCAGGGGAGAATGCCACAGACCTGACCCAGCCAGTATGCCCT
>QMFG01003103.1:0-22060 GCA_003314545.1 Ramaria sp. MG151
GACAGTCTGCGATGAAGTGGCCCAAGTATTGCAGTCGTGCCGTGTTCCTCTTGGAGATCTGCGAATGTAAACAAAGTTAGCAGACGACATGAACGTTGAACAGTTTGTATAATGAGCATGGCCAGCTTGAAAGCGGCACTGAGCCCTGGAACGAGTGCGACTGTTCCTGATAAGCGGAGTAGATCGGTTGAGATGTCCATTTCGTGTAGTGTAGGTGGCGGAAAGGGTTGAAAGGTTGAATCTGCGGCAGTCAACTGGAGGAGTATAAGAGCCAAAGGCTGTGCAGAGAGTAACGCTGGAAAGCAACGTGCCCAGCTTCGGAAGCCTATGCAACGCTGTGCCATTCAATTTCGCCCTATCTGTCAAATCTAGGTTAGAGTTCGTGGACATATTGTAGCGATCTTAAATATCAAAATTAGAGACAGACAATCAAATAATCAAATGTCCATTTCGTGCGTGTAGTGTACCGTTGCGGGAAGGGTTGAAAGGCTGACTCTGGCGGTCACAGCTGGAGGAATATAAGAGCTGAAGGAAGATTATACTGTGAGTAGCGCTGAGAAAACACTGGATGCAACGTGCCCAGCTTCGGAGGCCTATGCAACGCTGTGCCGTTCGATCTCACCATATCTGTCAATCCTAAAGGGGACAGAATTTAATACCCTTTTGTAGTAAAGATAGAGATGAACATCTCAATATGGCGTCCTGTCCGCTTCAAGCCATGTCCGACCAGTATCTTATCACCTAGCCTAATTACTCTCTGAGTTTCCAAAAAAAAAATCTTCGGTAAAATATCAGCACAGCACCCAAAGTTCCAGGACGTTTGATTTACCAGAAAGCTGTTAGGCGTCTTTCAACGAGAAAGAAAAGCTATGTGATTTATCAGCGAGGTGGTTGGAGAAATGAGAGAACTTGGCTGTGCGATATAATAGTGAGATGGCTTCAGAAAATAAGAGAACCTGCGCAGCAAGATGTGGGCGCCAGGGCAGATTCGTTTCTTTAGGAAAGGCAGGGATAAAAGGCGGGGATCACCCGACCCACAATCATGGCGAGAGAGCAAGAGAGAGCAAGACGTCCAAGCATCCTAGCAGTCGTAATCGATGCTTAGAAGGGAAGAAAATCGAGACGAACTTTGATCACATCCGCGTGAGACTGGTGCACTTCGTTACCAGGTCTTGCCAGTATCGACTGAGATCCAATTGCTTAATAGCTTTCTCGAATAAATGTAAAAATATAACCGAAAAAATACCACAAACTCAAAACTGCCAGGGAATAACGCGAAATTCCACTTATGATCTGAAGACTGTTACCGTAAGATTGTAAAGATGGTAATTCGAAAGGCAAGGAAAATGAGCAAATGAAAGAACATTATGCAGCGAGGCAGTAGAAAAGTCGGGGGACAAGAACCCGCAATAGCCGCCCACAGTGACAGCGGGCGTCGGTGGGTGACGAATGTCTACGAAAGGCTAGACCACGCGACTGGGAGATGTAAAAAACTCGCCTTTTGCACCACCCCGCCTTCCTTTGTCTATCCCCATGGCGTGAGAATTAAAGAAATTATAACAAGAACCACTTTGGATGATAATAATATCGTTTCTTTATTGTATAGCTACTTTCAGATATTTAAACGGTAATTACTTGGCTCTTCAAGGAATAATCTTTGGGTGGACGTCGTGTTGTTGAAGATGGTTGGGGCGGGCGAGGCAGCAGGAGCGGGTTCCGGCACCGTGGGAGAGGAATAAAAATTTGCTAGAGTGGTATTAGCGCCGGAGGAAACTCGGGCGGGAAACCGAAGCCGGCGCCAAGGCTGTGCTGAATGCTGAAACTGGGAGAGGCGGTCACAGTAACCATAATGGTCTGCATGGGGGAGCCGCAGACGACGTCTGGGTTGGGGCTGGTATTCAGGTTATCATTTACGGGAGGAGGAAGAGATTGAGCTGGAGGCAGAGGAAGAATCGGTGCAGTCGTTCAAATCAACTGCGGCAAAGGATGATCCCGAGGATGCTGACCCCGCGAGACCGCTTGAGATACCCGTATTCCTAATACGAGCTACAGTATTAAATGGTGCGTCACAGGTAATGTCAGTCATTGTGGGAGATGGAGAGGGAGCGAATAAAATTTATCTATTGTGATGACACTGATCTTGTGCGTCTCACGCAAGGTTTCAATGCAATAAATGTGGGTACAAGGGCTGCTGAACCGCTCGCCTCCTTCACCCAGCAGATCCGTAAACAGCTGTGAACTGTTGGTGAAATGCAACACTTTGTTATATGGCTGTTGCAAATTCCGGGCCATGTCGTTCACCAATACCCGGATAGTCGCCAAAATCATATATTCCTAGACTAGGTCCATGCACCGTGATGGTTAACCGAACAAAAGAGCCTTAAGAAGCTGGTGATCATTCACCTGGAAGTGGGTCGAACTTCTCATACAACTCATCGTCTTAATCCACTGGAATTCCCAATACGTGGCATCGCCCCGCCTTATGTCTATTAGTCAGAGATCAGCAGCCAGATAATGGTCTCCCTGTTCTTTTGTATCAGAAGCGGTAACGAAGAGCCGCAATGGTTGAAGTCTGAAGGGTTGGCCAGGCCTCATCGTCCTCGGGATCATCCCTTTGCCGCAGTTGGTTTGAACAACTGCCTCCAACTCTTCCTCTTCCTCTTCCCGTAAATGACAACCCGAATACCAGCGCCAACCCAGACCTCGTCTGCATGACCCCCTATGAGACATATTATGGATCAAAACCAGATGTATCACACCTCAGAGAATTAGGTTGTTGAACATTCATCCTGATACAATCAGAAAAACCACAAAAAATTCATAGTCGGTCAATTGAAGGCGTGCTTGTGGGATACTCACAGAATCCAAGGCCTACAGGTGCTACTACCATAAAACTGGTAGAATCATTACATCCTGAAACATTTTTTTCATTGAGTCACAAGACAATGTACCTAGACCTTACCGGTCAGGCATTGAAATCCAGAGCAATGCAGACCCACATGAAGTCCTTAAACCGATTAGGGACAGCCTGCATTGAAAAGAGGTCCCTCAAATAGAAGAGATCCCTCAGGAGCATGATAATGATAAGGATGCTGTTGGGAAAAATGAACAGGTGACACAACCGAATGATGACAATGTTTGCAATAATACAGTCATGACTACAAGACAATCTGGTTATCAAAACCATCTGCAGCAGGTGCCACAATGAGAAACATCTTGAAAGAGCAAAGTGTACCATGCATGGACCTACAATGATACTGCACTGGATTAATTCATGGGATTGGCAGTTGACGATACACACACCTACAAGGAGGCCATGCAAGCTTATGATGCAGCTGAGTGGGAAACAAGTTATGATGATGAACTAAACTCTATGAAACAACACAATATCACGTCATTAGTCCCTTGAAGCTCTGTCCCACAGGGACAATGTATCTTTGGAAGTATTACTATTTTCCTATGGAAGAGAAATGAACACAATGAAGTAACTAGGAGAAAAACCCACATTGTTGCAATAGGGTTCTCACAGGTAGAGGGCATTGACTTCACAGACACATTTGCTCCAGTTGCCCACCTGGAATACATATGCACTGTCCTGAGCATTGCTGCTTCACTGGATTGGGAGATACATCAATTTGATGTGAAGACCACATTCCTGCATGGCAAACTCACTGAAGATATCTATATGGAACAACCCAAAGGGAGAAAAGAGGAAGGGAAAGAATCCTAGGTATGCAAATTAAACAAGTCTATCTATGGACTGTGACAAGCAGGGAGATGCTGGTATACACGGTTGTACGAAGAGATGTGCAAGGCTGGGTTTGTCAGAGTGAGTGTGGATTATAGCATTTTTGTAAAACAAAGTGACCTTGGACAAGCCATGATTACTGTGCATGTTGACAACATGGCTGCTACTGTGAGCAACACTGAAACTCTACAAAGCACTATCCAGGATTTCAGAGGATCATTGATGTTGTTGACATAGGACCCATCAAATGGTTCCTTGGTATGGCAGTCACACAAGACTGTACAAATTGCACAATTTCTCTTGCTCAAATGGCATATATTGATACAATCCTGAAACACTTCCACATGGACAACACATATACCATATCAACACTACTAGACCTAAATGTTGTGTTATCTAAATCAATGTCACCAAAATCTGCTGAAGAATGGGAAAGATGAAGAAAATTCCATACCTTGCAGGCATTGGTTCTCTATGCCTCGATGACAACTCAACCAGACATCACTTATGCAAGAAACAAATTGAGTCAATTTAACGCTGATCCTGGTCTACCCCACTGGACAGCTTTACATTGTGTTTTCTGCTGTCTCAAGGAGACAAAAAATTATGTCCTCACCCTTGGATGTCTCACTGGTCCACAACTCCTGGGTTATACTGATCCTGATTATGCTGGATGTATTGACTCATGATGCTCCATGTCAGGATATGTATCTACCCTTGGGTGTGGCTCTATCTCTTGGAACTCAAAATGCCAACCCATTGTGACAACTTCGACCTGTGAGGCTGAACACATTGCAAGCTGTCAAGCAACAAAAGAAGCAATATGGCTACAAAAACTGCTTGAACTACTGGGGTACCAACAACCTACCACTGTCATCCACAGCAACAATGTAGGTTCTATATCCCTGACAAAGGATGTGAAAGATTATAATGAACTGTACGTATTAACTCAGTGTTTGCTCGTTGAGTGCAAACTACTATATTTACCTGTACGTATTAACTACCAGAGTGTACAGGTTAGTTAAGTAAATACAAAATAGAACAACGAGTCTCTTACCTCAGTGTTTGCTCGTTGAGTGCAAACTACTGAGGAAGAGGAAAAACTACCTAGCTTTTATATTCAGGAAGACAATAAGATTTCTAAAATAAGAAAACAAAAGAATACTCTTGCAGCTATGCAAGAGCCATATTTGGCCAACAACAAAGCGGGGTGACACGGTTTGTCACACTGTCGCGTCTAGACCTCCAACACTCCCCCTCAAACCGTGGACAACCCGAGTTCGATCGCGAAGTGCTTGACCTTTGCAGACGGCAATGCCTTGGTGAGAGTATCTGCTATCATATCCTCCGTTGGACAATAAACCAAACGAACAGCTCCTTTTTCAACGATCCAACGGATAAAATGGTAACGCACATCGATATGCTTCGTTCGCGCGTGGTACTGATAATCCTTGGTAAGTGCAATCGCGGATTGGTTGTCAGAAAACATGGTAGTGGCAGAGAGCTTCTCCTCAAAAAGCTGCTCAATGAGGGAACGGAGCCATAGAGCCTCTTTTGCGGCATGGGCAGCAGCTACGTATTCACTCTCTGTTGTCGATAGTGATATGATTGACTGACGTTTTGCGCTCCAGGACACAGCGCCACCGTTTATTATAAACGCGTACCCAGAGACTGCGTGTCTATCTTCAGCAGTGCTACCGTCCGCATCCGCATATCCCGTCAAGCCTGTTTGAGCATGCCCGTAAGTCAACCACAGTTCTTTTGTGCCTTTTAAGTAGCTGAAAACCCTCTTAACAGCGTTCCAATGTGTAGGTCCAAATTTTGTCGAGTATCGAGACAACGTTTGGACGGCAAATGCTATGTCAGGATGGGTACCTAAGGCAGCGTACATCAACGATCCGATGGCTTCGCGATATGGAGTATCGTGCATCTGAGCCCATTCAGCTGTAGTCTTGGGTGTCTGGGAACTGGATAGTCGTAGCCCAGGCTGCATGGGTGTCGATGAGGGCTTCAGCTTGTCTAAATTAAAGCGACGAAGAATCGAGGTAATGTAGGAGCGTTGGGAAAAATGAATGGTGCATTCTTCTCGGTTGCGTTTAACCTCAATTCCTAACAACCAATGTAACTCGCCAAGGTCAGTGATTTCTACGTGTTCAGATATCTTAGCTTTGAAATAACCGATGAGCTGTGTAGATGAGGCTGCAATTGTGCAGTCATCTACATGTACCAGGACAATAATGGATCCTTGGCCATTCTTTTTGAAGAACACTGCTTGGTCGACATCGCATCTAGAGAATGCCAGGTGACATGTCATTATTTCAACAAGCTTCTGATACCAACGTCTCCCGGACTGTTTTAGTCCATACAGTGTCTTTCGGAGACGACACACCTTTCCAACAGAGTTGGGAGCATGATAACCGGGGGGTTGAGCCATGTATATGGCCTCCTGATCGGTAAGTTCTCCGTTTAAATATGCACCTTTGATGTCTATTTGATGGACTTCCATGTCTTTTGCAGCAGCTAACGTGAGTACAGTCCGAATCAATGCAAGTTTAGCGACAGGAGCAAATGTGTTGAAGTAATCAACACCGGGGACCTGGGAGAAACCTTGCGCAACGAGGCGAGCCTTATAACGGACCACATTCCCTGCTGCATCCTTTTTTGCTCGGAAAACCCATTTGAAACCAATAATGTTTGCATTTTCAGGTGGTATGATGAGTTCCCAAGTTCCTGCTTCCTTGAGTAGTGCTAACTCTTCAAATATCCCCTTTTCCCATAGTTCCCAGTCGGGGCGGCGTTTTGCCTCAGCTAGATTTCAGGGCTCGATGGCTTCGACTTCACTTGTTTCAGCTGCCAGTGCGTATTCATCTATTATTTCAGCCATCATCATCCAATCTGCTGATCCCTCTCCCTCAAGAATTACATCTTGATTTATGATGGTAGGGAGCTGGATTCCGGGAGCAATTACAGGGTCAGATGGTCGGTAGGAGGAAGTACCGTGTCCTTCAAGGATGTCACGGACACGATGGCTTGGTTTTCGCACACGTTTGGTGGGTACATCATCTTCAACTTCAGGTTCTGATGGGTTGACAGTATCAGTGCCAGTAGGTGGTGGTTTGACGATGTCGACAATCGGCACAGATGGAGCGGGAGCAACAGGGGTAACAGCAGTGTTTGGAGCAGAGGGTACGTCAGTTTTCGTTTTGATGAACTGCCAATCCTCCCCCTCGAGACGAGAACCTGACGTGTTCCTATTGTCAAGGTAAACATTTCGCTCGACACTTACTGTCTGTTTGTCAGGCCAGTAGATGCGGAAGCCTTTGCTCCGCTCATCAATGCCTAACCAACGGCCTTCTGTGACACGTCCGCCCAGTTTGTCACCAGTTTCAGTGCGTACCCACACCTTTTCACCCCATTCACGAACATGGCGTAAATCTGGTTTCTTTTGAAACGCAGCTTCATATGGCATTTTGCCATCAACAGCCCTAGTCAAGGTGCGGTTCATTAGCCACACTACATGACGTGCTGCCTCACCCCACAGGAACCTTGGGAGTCCGCTGGCATGCAGAAGTGCGCGGATCCGCTCAACAATGGTGCGATTGCGTCGTTCAGCCACTCTGTTGTGCTGTGGTGTGTCATGCACAGTGAGTTTCTGTGCAGTTCCTTTGGACTTCAGATAAAATATAAAGTCCTTTCCTAGGTATTCACTGCCGCGGTCCGAGTGAAGTGTCTTTATGACAGCATCAAGCTGTACATTACCCCATATTTCATATTCCTTGTATGCGCTGAAAGCCTCATTCTTGGTGTGCAACAGGTACAGGTGAGTTAGCCTGGACATGTCATCGGTAAAGGTGATGTAGTAACGCTTTCTGCCTTTCGTGGCAACTGGTGCAGGTCCCCACAGATCGCTGTGAATCACTTCGCCAAATTTGGCAGCACGAGTACCTTCAATCGCTTTGGGAATTGGCTTGCGAGTAGCCTTCGCATATATGCAAGATTCGCAGAAGAAAGGACCCAACGGTGAGTCTTCAAGTTTGACTCCTGTCACAAAACCTTTAGTCACTAATCTCCTAGCTGTTTCAGGTGAGATATGGCCCATTCGACGATGGAATTGGTCCAAGGTGAGTACGTCTGCAGCCGAATTAGCTGTGTCGGGCTCATGTGAGACCCTATAAAGGCCACGTCCCGATTTTGGGACTATGCCAACCAGTCCACCATTTCGCTCACGAATAGTACACTTGCTGTCTGCAAATGTCACATCAACTCCTGCGTCGTCAAGCCGTCCAACCAATGACAAGCCAGCGGACAAGCCACATCTATTTTCAATCCAACTCCGCCAGCGCCATTTTCTTCAACCTTAGCCATCATCTCACATCGCCTCTACGCCGACACCGCCATCTTTTATCACCCCTTATATAATCATCAATCAAACAATATGTCGTCATCAATCATTTCCTCGTCGACGCATATCCAAGAATCCATCGAATTGCAACCTATAGAAGGACGAGCTGAATGCCATTTTCCAATCACACCGACATATCCTAATCCTGCTCATCTCCATCGCAAGCTCTCTAATCCCAATCATCATGACACCTATGCCATTGGAGAGCCAGTATATGTTGACGACTCCCAAGAACCGTTCATATTTCTTGGAGAGAAAAGGATATACTATCATGCAGGGCAAGAGGAATACGTGGCAGAATTTAAGGGACCATACCCAGAATATCCTCCCCCGTCCATTCAACTCACTCTTCATCATAGAATCCAGAAGGAGCGCATATTCCACTCTACTCGTCAGCCAATCATGGAAAGGTTCATGAATAGCCTTCGGAGCCTGTGTTGTCTCTGATTCGTCAATCCTTCCTGGATGACACAGTGACTTATTCTATATCCAATTCGCTTAGGAGACATTGGACAAGTTGAGGAATATTATTGGTGGACATTTCTTTTGTTCTTTTATCTGACACATTATCTTTTCACATGATCTTTGCCTTGTTCTATGTTTGATAACTTTTTCTCGTCATTACTAACTGACATTCTATTCTTGTACTAATATTCCCACTCCACGCTTCTTTCCCCTATCTTGACACATTCCTGCTTATCTGCTTTGTCAGATACTCCTTTCTTGATTCCTTTTTTGTACTTTTTGTTCTCGTGCTTTGTCATGCACTACCCCTATTCTTACCAAGCACCTCTATCGCATCGTTTTGCATCGTCTTTGCATCGTTGCTGTAGACATGTATATAAAGGCCTCTGCCTCTCTCTGTAAAATAACAAGTCAACAAGTTCAAGTTCAACAAGTCAACAAGTTCAACAAGTCAAGTTTCAAGTCAACGCTCAAGTCCTCAGTTCAAGCAAGTTCAAGAATAGTCTAGAACATTCTAGACTACGTCACGGTCACACGTCACGGTCACAGTCACATACATTACAGTCACAGTCACAGTCACAAGACTCGTCACATCCATTGACATCACCTACTGCCAGCATTAAGTATTGGAATTGTGACAAGATACTAAAATTGTAATAGCCATCAGACAACCATTATCAAGTGCAGTATTCCAATCAACAATCCCCTTCTTCAATTACAAAGCATAGAAGAAGTCAAATCATTTGACGTTTTCTTGTACAAAGAAGAGTTTGGAGTTAGGAAACTAACACAGTTACAGTCCTTTAACGACCATCACTGTTCCAATATTCCATCTCCGATCCCATCCTGTGGAAAGAAGACATACAACAATTCGACTAACCTATCAACGATATACACAACTGCTGTGTCCCTCGAACGACTGCACTAGATACCGTCTGAGGAAAGGACCGTTGCGTGCAGGCTTTAGGTATCAAACCCAAGGCGAACACATCACCGACACGAGGGTGTAGCCGACTTCAGGTGAGTACAGGACTTCTGTGAGCCTCAGTTTCGAGATATCAACATTATTTGGTACGTTGACTGTCATCTCGCCCATTCCAACTGCTCTAAAGCTTTGCTTGTTCGCAGCTTGGAACAATCTTGGAGTAATCTTGACAAAGTTTTCAACTGCGTCACGGTAAGGAGTAATGTGCATAGTGCAACCTGAGTCATATACCTCTACGCAAGGTGAGGTTCCTGTTGTTTCTATGGCTTCAATGCATACTGCATGTGCACCATCCAGATCAGTGCCAATGCAGTCCAAGTCACCACTGATAAGCGAAAAAGCATCGCTCTCCTCAGTATCAGGTAACTGCTCGCATTCACTATCTGAGTCGTCACTGACTTCAGAAAACCAGTCTCCTTCACCGTTTCCAGTACTTTTGGTATCTGAATCGAAAGTTGACAGCAACTGCATGAGTTCTGAGTCAGATTCGCAGAGCTCATCTGCCATGAAGGCCACATCAGATTCGAGATCAGATGCAACAGCAATGTTTGCGGTGCCACTACTGTTCTGGGATCCACTTTTGTTTGCTGATGTCTTGGCAGGTTTAGGACACTTGTCTTTATAGTGTCCCTTGTCACCGCAGTTCCAACAGGCACCTCGTGACTTCCGCTCAGGGCGTTTTCCCTTTCCATTAGGTGAGACAAACATAGCCTCATCTTTATCATGCACTTTTGTCGTGTTGCCACCCGCACGGCGCAATCTTTGCGCAATATGATGCTCGTACTCCTCGGAAACCAGTGAGATGAGCTCATCAGGGTCGATGGTTTTCGTAGAGCTGTACAGTCTTGCGCCAGCAAGTAGGTTGGAGGCAAAAGCCGAGAGGTGAGGTGGAAGGGATTTTATGATGGTAGAATGGTAATCCTTTTCTTCAATGTCAACACCATAGGTGGCCAGCTCCTCTTTCTTTACACGTAGGTCATCCAGAAATTCACGCACATTGCCTTTATCAGGACACTTGGACTCCATGAATTGGGTATGCAAGTCAGCCTGTGCAAAGGCACCCTTCGAAGAGAACTCCTTCGAGATGAGGTCCCACCGGTCCTTTAGGGATGGTTTCCCATGGATACGGATCAGGGTCGAGTCAGGGATGCGATGGGTGAGGAGGGCTTTAGCAGAGCGATCCTCCTTGATCCACAGGGTGAGTGCAGATTCCTCTTCAACAGTGGGAGTGGCACTAAGGGTAGGGCGAGCAGAAGTGCCATCGAAGTAACCCCATAGGCCTTTTGCCTCAACGTCTACTACAGCACTCACCACAACAGATCTCCTCCCATCCTCGGGGCCCATAACCTGAAAGATTATAATGAACTGTACGTATTAACTCAGTGTTTGCTCGTTGAGTGCAAACTACTATATTTACCTGTATGTATTAACTACCAGAGTGTACAGGTTAGTTAAGTAAATACAAAATAGAACAACGAGTCTCTTACCTCAGTGTTTGCTCGTTGAGTGCAAACTACTGAGGAAGAGGAAAAACTACCTAGCTTTTATATTCAGGAAGACAATAAGATTTCTAAAATAAGAAAACAAAAGAATGCTCTTGCAGCTATGCAAGAGCCATATTTGGCCAACAACAAAGCGGGGTGACACGGTTTGTCACGCTGTTGCGTCTAGACCTCCAACAGGATGCAACCTTCCATGCCAGATTAAAATATATTGATGTCCAATTCCATTACACATGTGAATGTGTAAGTGCAAAGGAAGTCCTCTTCAAATATCTTCCAACTGCAGATATGCATGCCAACATCATGACCAAAGCTCTCCCTCGCCCAAAACACAAGAAGTTTACAACAATGCTTGGTCTATCAAATCACTGTGATAACAGTCTGTTACCACACTGAGGGGAGTGTTGAAGTTGGATAATTCCCTTCATTGTACATCCACTGACTATGCTGACTGTGCAGCCACACGTCCACCAACTGCATGGCCACAATCCATGTAGTATATATTACCTCAACATTTCATTCTCATTCCCTCAGTCTGTTACTTACAATGACTGAGGTGAGACCACATTATTATTTCCTACTACATACTCATGTATATATTTTAGATCACTGTCTAGGTATTTATAGTATCAGTCTGTTACTTACAATGACTGAGATCACTGTCTAGACTCCAATATGGTTTTCCTAAGGAAAGCTTTGAATACAAGATACTAACACATTCTGTATTTGCATGTCTCATGTATTCTGTCACCAAGAGCTACCTCATAACATAAGAGTGAGACCCCAGCAGATGCAAGTCACTCTTGCTTGCTCTTGAAGGGGACTGACAATGACATGTATCTGTGATGTTGGATGTCATCAATCTGTTATGATCAAGGAACATGAATCATATGATATTATAATATTTCTCTTATTTGTTGTGCTGCAGTTTACATTTGTTTTGCTGCTATGAAAGTCGGCTGTGATCGGAATCAGTACCTGCTCCGGATTCAAATGATATGCGACTCTTGCGATGTCTACTGTCAGAAATGCCAAAGCACGATGGACATCGGGCGAAGTTCGAAATAAGAACTCTGAATATTGGGAATAGCGGTGATACCGGACCGTGAGAGCTAAAGTCCGCGAACGGTCTTGTCACTGTTTTTGGTCCTATTGTCGCTAATTTTCAGGCACAGTCAGAATACACAAGATAATTTGTCTATGCCTAAACAAGGACTAAAATGTGATGAGTATTAGTTGGCTATACACGGCTAAAGCTTCGTAGAAGCCGCAGATCAGCGCTAAAAGTGAAACGCTGGCGTCTATTGACTGCATTCTCAGGCACGTTCAGAAGTCGAAGTTTGAAGTGGGAAGCTGTCGGCGCCTATAGACTGCATCCCCAGGCACGTTCCGAATTCTAAGACTGTGAATAGCCGTGATGTCCGGTCAATTTGATTCCGCGAAAGGCTATTTTCTTAGAGTTAGGGTGAAGTTGACATACAAATACCTCTTGTCTTCGTATGTATATTTCTCAGAGGAATGGTTTTCTTGGACGTTGTGGGGATGGAATCAAAAAAATTATCTCAATTCAGTTAAAGACGCTGGAATGTCCCACTCCTTAGGAGCTAAATTCCACGAAGGGTCTAGTCATTGTTTTTAGTCACTATTGCCGCGCGGTATCAGAATACATACGCAACATCTTGGTCTATGCCTAAACAAGGACTACATTTAGCTATACAAAGCTCGGCTTCTCGTAGAAGATCCGCCGCATATCAGCGCTAAACGTAGGCGGCGTCATAGACTGCATCCCAGGCACGTTCCGAATGTGAACGTTGGGAAGAGCGGTGATACGCCAACTGTACGTTCCGAAACAATTAGATTCCGCGAACAGCTACTGATTTAGGGTTAAACAGACATAAGATATAAATACGGCATACCTCCACCTCTGTATATTTGTATCGCAGCAGAAAAGGAGTTTCTTTGACGTTGCGCCGCTGGAATCATCCGAAAATGATGTAATTTTTATGTAATGTCAGTTAGAAACGCTGGCATGTCCCACTAGAATGCTCAAGGTACAGTGGGGTAGGCGGGTGAGCGGTGCCATCTGTTACTTTGGCTGATTCCTTCCGCACAACATCCAAGAAATATTATTTCTCTGCGACATATACAGGATACAAAGACAAGAGGTATTTGTATGTCAGCTTCACCATAACTCTAAGAAAATAGCCATTTGCGGAATCAAATTGCACCGGACATCACGGCTATTCACAATATTTGAATTCGGAACGTGCCTGGGATGCGGTCTATAGGCGCCGCAAGCTTCTCAATTCTAGCGCTCATCACGGCTATTCAAACTTCGACTTCGGAACGTGCCTGAGAATGCAGTCTATGGACGCCAGCGTTTCTCGTTTAGCGCTCATATGCGGCTTCTACGAAGCTTAGCCGTGTATAGTCAACTAATACTGATCATATTTTAGTCCTTCAAGGAATAGAAAGAGGTTGTATGTTGTGTATTCTGACCTTCCCTGCAAATTAGCGATAATAGGGACCAAAAACAGTGACAAGACCGTACGCGGAATTTAGCTCCCACGGACCAGACACTTGGCTTATCACCGCAATTTCCGATAGACAAACTTCAGATTCGGAACTTCGCCGGATGTCTATTGCCTTGGGGAGTCTGAAAGTAGACATCACGAAAGGAGTCGCGTATCGTTCGAATTCGGAGCAGGTGCTGCTTCCGATCACAGCCGAGTGCCATAGCAGCGATGCAAATATAAGCTGTAGCACAACAACAAGATATCATATAGATTACATTCCTTAGCAAGTGAAAGTTTTATAGCATTCCGGAATGGGCGAGCGATAAAGATAGTATCCCCATCGCGCTGCAGCCAAATGGCCTGACGCCAATGACTCCGCATGGTGAACATCATCAGTGGCACTTCCTTTTTGTCGTCGTGACGATGGGCGATGCCACACTTCGATTGTCGGAGATGATAAAAAAATGCGAGGCAAGACCTCGTCCGACAAGAAACGTCCCTATAAGAGTGGGAACATGGATGGGTGGTGAAGGTGTTGCGGCATAGGAATGGCACCTTGTTTTGTCCTTGCTTGTCGCTGGGAATAACAGATTCACTTTCAGCAGACATAGAGACACAGAGTGGTGAGCGGAAAGCGCAATGGGTGGCAAGGGCTGAGACCCCGGCTCACCCCACCCTTGCATGTAAATTCTCGCAGGGCATAGTTTCTTGCAAAAATGAACTTTGGGACTAAATGAGTCAAGGTGTCAGTCATCTTAGCCCTCCAGCGCCCCCAACCTGCTTTGCAAATTCGCATGTTACAGGTGCAAGTATTTGTGGGCATTGCATTTCATCGGGAAACAGTGATACGGAGAAGGTCGTCTTAAGGGACATACGAATCGCATTCTGTTAACACAGGAGTTAAGCAGAGCTCTATTAAATTCATGCTACTAATTGGGACAACTTTGTTCAGATCTGGACAGCCTAAGGTGAGATGGGCTCCGAGCGTACCTTGGACATCATAAAACCCTAACCTGAGCACGTGAAACGTCATCATTCAGTTGATCTACATTTCTCTTCTTGATGGATGACGGTCTTTGAAACCTAGATCTGAAACACGCACGCCAAGAACTCGTATGAGGCCTTATATTATTAAGCAAAAATCATCAGCGCAAAGTGAACTCAAACAAGTAGATCAAACAAGCAACCGGCCAAATCAAATGATGCCCCATCATTGCAACCATTTTCCTGGAGTTTCAGAGGAACATCCATGTATTCAGATAGCTCACATACTCATAACTGTGAAAGACCCATTCATCGCTCAGGTCCCTGTGGTATCAGTGCTCAGTCCTCCATTCGAGGTAGCTCTTAATATCGGAATATGCGAGGGATACCAACGGATGAGACACCTTCCTTCGGTTTCCATGTTTTGTCTTCTTTTGTTGGTCAACCTTCGACAGCCAGAGATAGAACGCAGATGCATCAAAGCACCAATAACCTTCCAACATCATGAACTTGATGTCAACCATGACGGCCTATAAATAGCATCAGATCCCGATCAAACGTGACTTCCGCTGGACAGACTAACTTGCAGAGTCGCTCAGGTCCACGAAAAGAGTAATGAACTCTCCAATAAGGTTGCTTTCCATTACCACTTCCACAAACTGAAAACTAACCTGCCCCTCGAATTTCCCAATGCATCTTAGGGTTAGGGTTGGGGCCCAGTCATTCCATTCGTCTAGAAATCACTATGGTCGTTACGCACAGCGACACCCCCCTCTCTGTTCACCATCAATTCTCCGTCATCGCCTACAACCGACCTTTTCGTCTTCTTCATGACACGGACAAAGGAAACCTCGGGCATCACGCTCTCTTGCTCACTTTCTCTATGTACCCTCCCGGCCTTTTCAAAAACTGAAGCTATGTTCCTTTATTCGATGCGATTGCCATAGTAATCCTGGCAAGAAAATTTATTTCCACTGCGACATGTATACAGGGTTATTTGAGGACAACAAGCTTTGTGTGTCCTGTATTCTGACACCGTAGCTACCCTGTGACAGTGCTTGACTCGGAATCACTGGAGAAGTTAAAAAGATGACATAGAAAAGCGAATACCTGTTCATACCCAAGCCACATTTTGAAACCAAAGACTAGTACAGGACACGACGATCTCCATGACGAGTAAGGAAACAAAAGCGAGATCGCGACATAAACCAATTCGATTCAAAATCTTCAACTCACTATAGGTACCACGGTATAAACGTACCTCCAAGACGATTACCAAAACGGAGACAAGACCTTTTGCGGAATCTAGTTAGCTCGGACCCGACGCTTTGCTTATCACCGCCATTCCCAATATTCAAACTTCGAATTCGGAACTTCGCCCGATGTCCATCGTACCCTGAGAATCTCATTCACAGCTTCTGTAATGGACTGGGAAAGGTGGTCCGCATCAGACCAAGACTTCGCTGTGACAGTCTATCTCTTTCGCTAGTGTTCGACCTCACACTTTCCTCTCCGCATACGTACGTTGCACGTTTCTGATGAAAATTACATATTGTTTGGCTGATTCCATTGAATACCAGTGGAGATATTTTTCGTGCCTGTGCCTGTGCGGGCAAATATTAGGCGCTGGGTTTGGATTCCAATACCGGGATTATATAATCTTCAAGCGCTTACAAAAGCTCGTTTCGAGACAGAAAAGAAATATAAAAATATATCAAGCAAAAATACGTACAAACTCTCCCACTTAACATTAAAGAGAGACAAAGTTGGCTACATCCAGATGAGAATTCATATTCGCCAACAGAAAGCGGGGGGTGTCGTAAGCGGATCTGTGCATAGCGAGCATGGTGATTCCAAAATGACTGACCGGAGCTGATGTCAGTTAAACATATACCTCTACTTACCTTCTGGTCTCGTATGTGATGAGGAGTGCTGATGTTTTTAGAGCCAATGGTAGTGAGAGGAGGACACATAGTTGTCTGTCTAGAAATCAGTGATGCTAGGGATAAATAATAAGAATTGTGATGGAAGTAATATCTGTATTTTTATATATTTTGTTTGAGTCTCCATTTGATGTTTTTGTTGGAGTTTTTCTAAATGTGCTGAGTTGGCGCTAATTTTGTAGTCTAAGTGAATATCTATTGAGATGCAGGGGATGCGCTGATGCAGGTGCAAATTGTCATTGCTTAAAGATCGCATGCAGTAATGCAACCTTAGTAGATGGAGATAATACTTCAACTTAACAAAATTGAAGTGACTATTGAGTCTAATAAATGCCTTGAGTTGAAAGCAAACAGCTGGTGACAATTTGTTATCAGAAAAGCACTTGTGAAAATATTGAGCGAGAGATTCAGAATATAGAGCACTTGGTGGAGTTTTACTGCCTTAATTTTTCACAAGAACTACAAGTGTATTTAAGCAAAACACTAGCTAGGTGAGTCTCTTGTGGGTGAATGAGAAAGATAGGAGGAGTGGAGTGGTTCTGGGGTTTGAATCTATATGAGGGGAGGATTGCAACAAAATGGAAGTAGCTACAGGTTAAAACTTCTGAAACTGATCTCTGAGTCTTGATAACTACAGATCATGGAAACAACAATTATTTTTGAGCTGAAAGAACAAGAAAAATTGATAGGAAAATTTCTGAAACCATTTGTGAACATGTGGGCACTTGTCTTCAATGAAATGGAAGCATTCGGGCTTCATTCATGGATTGGCGTCAATAGAAATGAATAGAATATGTATTGTAGTTGCCATATTCATTTTTGGCAGTGTTTCAAAGCCATGCAGTTGTTGATCAAAGGCCATTTTAGCCCATTTGTGCCCAAAGATGTGCATGCATGCATTTGCAATTGATTGCATTCAGGGCCATTCATCCAATTGAATCTAAAAATAAACAAAATGATTCTAAGACCTCCAGCCTTGATTTGGAATCACAAATCCTCTGTAATTGTTTTTGTTTTTCTGTTTTATTCAAGGCAATCCTGCTGATGCCTTTCAGTGATTATGTAATCTGAACTTTTTAGTGTAGATAATAATAACAATAAAGATGCATAGCTGAAAGAAGATACTCACTACCATAAGGGAAAAATGGATAGGAAGAGAAGAAGAATCAGTCAGTGATCAGTTAGAATATGTTTGAAATGCAATGTCATGCACATGTCAAAGCATAGAGTTAAGTTGTTCTGATAGAGGGAATCACAGGCAGTAACAGCATAGGGTACATCCACAATCCTATATAAGTACAGGTGTATTCATGGGACATGACCTGTAGGAAAACAAGTTGTGAATGATGGGATGTGGATGAGCCAGTCTTGGCATTTACCAAAATATTTCCACTTTTGTATAGCTATCACTCACAGCTATTGAACTCAAATATTCCAGTGATGAATGCTCTGTGTGATTGTCCTCAGTCCTCATTCCCGCATCTATCTTCTTACTTCTCTGGCAGTGCAGCCTGACAGCAGTGGCTCAAACAGCAACAAGACCTTGCACATATTCAGATCAGCACAAGAGGAGAGCCATATTCAACACTTCAGGTACCAATCCATATGTCCAAATTAGTAGAATCTAATTGCCACCCATTGCACTTTCCGCTCACCACTCTGTGTCTCTATGTCTGCTGAAGGTGAAACTGTTATTCCCAGTGACAAGCAAGCACAAAACAAGGTCCCATTCTTATGGAATAACACCTTCATCCTTCATCCATTTTCGCACTCTGCTATCGGCGTTTGTTGTCAGACAATGTCTTGCCTCACATCATTCTATCATCTCTGGAAATCAAAGTTTGGCATCACCCATAGTTATGACAACAAGAAGGAAGTGCCACTGATGGCATTCACCATGCAGTCCACAGTTATAGTCCACATTTCTTTAGATATAAAGTCTTGTAAATAATTACACAAAAAAAAACAAGAGAAGTTTGATCCCCCCTCTCATTAGGTCTTCTATCTGTGTCTGCGGCAGAAAGCCTTCTTACAGTGGGATCACTCACATCTTACAGGTACAATGCAGAAGATCAGCTCTGCTCCATGCATCTCGCTGACTCAGACGATCCCCGAACACACCTTAGCGACCTTAAACAACATTTCGAGCTCATGATGAAGCGTCATGACAACTTAATCAAAATGGGATCATCATTATCTACCACACGGCTATCTGTGATAATCATATCATCCCTACCACCATCTTATTGCTCTGCAATCCAAACCATCACAGCCGCAGAAAGGATTGGTGTGATTCAAGGCACTTCCACAAAGCCCAAAATGACACCTCTCGACCTTATCTCCTTTTTCACTGAAGAAGCACAACATCGCCTCATTCATGATGAACGCACAAAAGAAGCTGAATCAGCTCTTATAGCCGATCAGAAAAGGCAGAAGAAGACCGATAATAGAGGAAAGTCAAACCCAAATGATCAATGTGAAAACTGCAACAAGAACAGTCATCTTAAGGTAGACTGTTGGGCAAAGGGAGGTGGAAAAGAAGGTCAAGGCCTGAGGCAACAAAAGGCAAACAATACCCACAAAGCACCCGAAGCAGCCATTGTTGCTGATGCTGAGCAGAACAAAGAAGATCTGTTTGCATTTGCCTGGACACCTGATCTAACAGATGTAGCACAATCTCTAGACCTACCGAGAAATCAACTTGGAGCATGCATAGATAGTGGCGCAAGCAGCCATTACTGTCCAGACAGGTCAAAATTCAAAAATTACCACACTGTCTCAGGTCACGACATCATGACTGCTGATGGTAGATCACTTAAAGCACTCGGTATCAGTGATGTTCTCATTGACCTACCCAACAGCTCTGGTAAAACCAAAGCCATGCTCAAGGATGCTATTCATGCACCCAACATGGCTTTTACCCTCATCTCCATTAGCCGCCTTGATCAAGCAAAGTGTACTGTCACCTTCAATAACGGAATCTGTACCATCAAAAACCCAGCTGGTAAAACTATGGCTACCATACCCAGATCTAACGGACTATATCGGCTTGCAACATGTCAACACCTTGATTATGCCAATATCGCATCAGTTAGAATGAGTATCCACGAAGCTCATTGCAAGCTTGGCCACACTGCCCACGCTGCAGTGAAGCATGCAATACTAACTGGCATGATCACTGGTATTGAACTTGACCCGTTATCAAAGCCTGAATTCTGTGAAACTTGTGCAAAGGCAAAAGCTGCTCACCTACCATTTCCAAAGGAGTCCCACACTTGTGCGACCCAATATGGCGAACGTGTACATTGGGACTTGTGGGGTCCTGCATCGGTTCAAAGCATCAGTGGGAATTCCTATGCTGCTGCAAGAATTGATGATGCATCACGTGAAGTCAAGTTATATTTCCAGAAGAGAAAGAGTCAAACATTTGACTCTTACTCTCAAGATGAGGCCTACATCGAAATGCAAGCTGGCAGTCGTATTAAAGCATGCAGTAGTGATCGAGGGGGAGAGTTCCTCTCAAAGGAAATCACTGTGCATCAGGACCTCAAAGGCACAGTCAGGGAGCTTACCGTGCATGACTCACCACCACAAAATGGTACTGCTGAGCAGGGTATGTGAACCCGTGGTGAAAAAACCCTTGCTCTCCTCTTGGCTTCAGGATTACCTAGGTTCCTGTGGGAAGAATCTATGAAACATGCTGCATGGATCCAAAACAGAACCCCAACTCGCGCTTTGAATGGCATGACTCCATATGAGGCAAGACACAAAACAAAACCTCACTTAGCTGGAATCCAGGAATTTGGAGCAGCAGCGTACATCAAGGACTTAAAAGCTGGCAAACTGGAATCACATGCACAAGTTGGCCGATTTGTAGGCTATGATTCAGAATCCAAAGGTTATAGGATCTACTGGCCCAAGAAACGCACTGTGTCAGTGGAACGAAATGTAGTATTCAATGAAAGTGACATATGCACAATCGACACTACAGTTGTGGTCCCAGGTGACGCACAGGCTGAGGGGGAGATAAATAAAATCATCCAGCCACCTGAACCCACGCAGCGACCAAGTCCTGATAACTGACCAAAGTTCAACCATGCTGCACTACCTGAACTGCAAGATGATCCTGAATCCATAGAACCTGACACACTGGCAGATAACCCACCTCCTACCGATGAACCCATACTGCAACCTCAAGATGAGCAATAGCTCGGTCGTGGACATCGTGTTAGAAAACCACCAGGCGCTTATCACACGTTGCACGAAGGTCATACAGCTGCTATTGCACAAACCGATGGCGTTGATGATCTATTTGATATTACCCACCTCAAGTATGCACCTCTTGCTGCTGGTGGGACAGCACCACGCACATTTGATGAGGCCCTTCGAGGTCCCAACCACCAATCTTGGCAGAAAGCACTGGATTATGAGATAGGTCAGCTTGAAAAGCTCAGCACTTGGGTAATAGAAGACTTACCAAGAGGGCAAACTGCGATACCATGCTCCATGGTCTTAAAAGAAAAACAAGGTCCTGCGCGTGATATCAGCATATTTCTAATACGGATAGTAGCAGGCAGGCACAAACAAATTGAAGGCCTGAACTATTCTGAGACTTTCTCTGCTGCTGCAAAGCTACCATCAATACGTGTTGTACTAGCGAATGCTGCATCATTGGACTGGGAAATCCACCAAATAGACATAAAAAGCACGTACCTCAATGCACCGCTGAAGGAGACTGTCTACATGACAATCCCCCGAGGAGCCACCAGTTATGGCCAAAAAGGAAAGGTTTGCAGACTCCTAAAGGGTATATATGGGTTAAAACAAGCGGGCAGAGTGTCAAGACCCCACCACCGAACCGAAGCTCCCGGCCCTTCGGGCCCGAGTCCCCGTTTACCTCAGACACGTTTCATATCCGCCCCACTCATTTGATCTCCTTTGCATAGCTTACGACCCTGACCTCGGTCATCCGGTCTCCGATCCCCGAACCCCTCCGTATATAAGCTACTCGTTCATGTACATGATAGTCAGTTCTGATATCAACTAAGATACCCCAATACACCTTGCTTAATCTCTACACTCCTTCGTCCCCCTCGTTAGGGTCACGCCCGAACTTCGGGTGACCTCGGGCCTCATCCGAAATACGGGACAGGACTCTGAGCTGGCGCAGCACACAAGCTGAAGCCAAGTCCCACTCGACTCGTTCGCCAAGCCTCGGCCCTCCTCGGCAACTCGACTCCGAACCTCGGTCGACTCTATATTGAGTCCCAACCCTCACTTTGCCCCCGCTAAGATCTAGTTCTTAACAATATTTCTCAGTACAACAAAAGGCAGTAAAATCTCCACAAGTCTCCCATATTCTCAATCTCTTGCTTTATATCTCTGGAACCATCCTACTGTTAACAAATCATCAATGGCCATTTGCTATCATTTCAAGTGATCTATACGACTCAATTGTTATCTCAAATTTGTTAAGTTTGAGCTTTATCTCTATCTACAAAGCTCACGTCACTGT
>QMFG01003104.1:5189-15512 GCA_003314545.1 Ramaria sp. MG151
GTGCTTCGTGACGAAGACTGAAGTGAGTAGATTTTTCTTTGTTCCAACAAGTACTTACTTATCTTCTGTGATACAGTTCTTGTTCTTAGGTAGCTGCTCCACAATACAGAGTGCTTCGTGACGAAGACTGAAGTGAGTAGATTTTTCTTTGTTCCAACAAATACTTACTTATCTTCTGTGATACAGTTCTTGTTCTTAGGTAGCTGCTCCACAATACAGAGTGCTTCGTGATGAAGACTGAAGTGAGTAGATTTTTCTTTGTTCCAACAAGTACTTACTTATCTTCTGTGATACAGTTCTTGTTCTTAGGTAGCTGCTCCACAATACAGAGTGCTTCGTGACGAAGACTGAATTCTTGTTCTTAGTTTAACAGTTGTGACAGGATGTGACTGTGCACAGCTAAAATTTGTACACAGTCACTTGATAATTTTTAGCATTTACGGAATATACCGAAGCTAATAATTATTGGTAACTAATACACTCTATTGCCCCCCTTAGCCTTAATTACTGCCTCAGGCCTCAAGTCTTCTAGGCATACTCTCTATCAAATTCTGACACACCTCTGGTGGTATGTTATTCCATACCTCCTCTACTCTCTCCCAAATTTGCCAAACTCCCTTGGGTGGTGTTGGATACTCCTTAAGCCTGTTTTTTTGCATGATCCCAGAGGTGCTCAATAGGATTCAGGTCTGGAGACTGTGCATACCAGTCAAGGAGAGTGATATTGTTGTTTTCCATCCAGTTCTTGGCCTTCTTTGGGTCATTGTCCTGTTGAAAATTTACCTGTTCCTCAGGAATTCCACTTTCCTCCAGACTGGGCAGCAGGTGGTCCTCCAAAATGGACACAAACTGATCAGCATCCATCTTCCTCTCAATCTCTGCAAGCTGGCCAACACCATTCCATCCCATACACCCCCATATCATAATGTTTCCCCCTCCAAACTTGACTGTCCCCTGCACCTCTCTCTCAACCAACCCCTTCTGTTTCCAAACCCATGTCAATCACAGCCAATGGTCTCACATTCTTTCGAAGTGTATTTAAACCAATATAGACAAGTTTTAGAGTACTTACTTAAATGTGAAATTACTGTTCAAGGTAGTTCACGACAAGTTGGCAAGTTGGAGTAGAACAATCAAGTAGACGTACAATAATTGAACTAAGGAATATACATGCGAATGTGCTAGCTATATACCAAATGATTCGGAAGAGAGAGCGAATGGGAAAGAGTCCGTGAGAGTCGGAAAGTAGCTAAAGTACATGTATACTAATTAAAGTCCATTAAAAACAAAGAACAAGGGTGGTAGGAAAATTGTGAATAAGAAAAAAGATTAACGAACCAACAATAACTCTTGAAACATGTTTCCAAATCGCATGGCTCTTCGGGTAGAGTTATCCGTCCCTGAATCCTTCGGAGAGTGATCCTGAGAGTCTATAACATTCATATCATGGAGCCTAATGATATGGAATGTCATCGCAAGCTTTGATGGAGTAGGGATGACTCAATCAATAAGTTCATTGTGAAAGATGGGGATAGTGATGGGATAGTCAGGGTGCTTCTTTTCTAGAAAAGGTTATGATCAGACCTGGTTATTGATTGTTTCACTAAACACCAAATAGAGTGACTGATGAGCTGGATTGAGTGACCGGATCAAGTTCATACAAAGTGTCTGGATGAGATGATTTGAATTCCAAATGAAGACCTTCGGATAGAATGTGTTCGGAGGTCTCAAATATCATTTGTGACAATTCCAAAGAGGTAGTGTCAGGGGACAACCAACTCTCACCGAGTTCTACACCTCTGAGACCTTCACACATTCAGGACATAAGTCTGAAGTACAAGAACCTGAGTCCAAAGCCTTGGTTTAAGGACCTGAAGCCTCTGATTACAAATCCAAAGTCTTGGGCCTCTGGTCTGAAACCTCAGACCATTTTGGGGGTAGGGTCCAAGACCTCAGCCCACCTGGGGTGTGACCCAGATATCTGACCCAAACACCTAGCCCAAATGCCTGGCCTGACATCCAGCCTTCATCAGGGATGAAACACATTATGGGATAGAAGTTGGGCAGGGTTGACAGCACATAGGAGTGCCCCTGGTTGGGCATTAGGTAGCTGTACATAGTTTTTCACTGGTAGTGGGGACCCTTAGACTTTTCTTTTTGTATTTCCCCTCTACCGGGTGAGAGTTCCCCTTTATTGTATTTCCTTGCATATACCTTTGGATTTCCCCTCTACTAGGCATCTGTGAGTGCCAGGAGGGTTGCCCTTACAGGTGGTCCCAAATGAGACTGAAATAGGTGGTAGCTTCAGGAATTGGATGACACCCTGCTCCTGATGTATGTCATTGTTTATGATGCTCATGTTTTCCCCCTTCAACTTGAGGGGTTATAGGCAATGCCCCTCAACTCAAAAAGGCTCTGGAATGCCTGTTTATTGTGTTTGCATAACATCATCTTGACTTGTCTTTGAATCTCATCCATGTGCTGATCTGGAATGTGATAGTAATAAAAATAGACTAATGTGTCAATACAAGATGAAATGAATAGAATAAAGTGAAATGGAAAAAGCAGAATATCTGTCCTTGTGAATAGTCCACCTGCTGTTTTCATCCTCTTAACAGTAAAACTCTTCAATTGTGATATATGAGTTTGTTTCTATTGTTTGATGGACATGTGACCTATTTTTTACCAATTATAGTACAACAGTCTTCATCTGGAAGTTAGACAGTATGAATTTTTGGCTATAGTGATATCAACCAAAAAACTACTTCCTAGAGGCAACCAGATTAAAAATTACATATCTCTCATAAATATGATTCATTACTTATGAATGATGACTTATTTTTTTAAAAACCAGGATGGATTACTATCCATACAATATTTTCAGTATTTCATGTTTCACAAGTTATTAAGTTATCAGATCAGAACGAGTAAACATTAAAACAGTGTTTTGAGACATCTGACTTTCCAGAGTGTTTATACATATTACCCATCCTGTTGGGATAACTTTATAAAGAGCCTCAAAGTCATTACTTGTTTTATATGCTCAACAAATTAATCTATAATATAAAACTCCTCCTGGGGTCCATGTGGGCCATGCTGAGTCATTAGATCAGAGTTCAATTTCTCACTTTTCAGTCGTGCACCATCTATAATAAAGCTCCTCTCAGGGTCCATGTGGGTCTTGCTTATGCCATGTCGGTGTTTCAAATTTCCTTCATTTCGCATTGTCCTTGGAGTTTTGTGGCCCCGCTGCCCCGTGTCGTTTATTTTAGCTCTGGTGTATCTCTGTGATTCCCATCCTTCCTGAGAATAAGTGAGTCTCTGCATGTCTTTTTTTTTGCTTTTCTTCACCTATTTTGTCTCTTCTTTGGTTCTGGTGCTATAAGTGAGTCTCTGAATGTCTTTTTTTTTTTGCTTTTATTCACCTATTTTTGCTCTCCCATGCCAGTGCCATTCTTTCTTTGAGTTCCAGGAGCATAGCTGAGTCTCTGAAAGTCTTTATTTTGCTTTTTTTACCTATTTTTGTTGTCCCATGTCAGTGCTTTCCTTTCTTAGAGTTCCAGGAGCATAGGTGAGTCTCTATCCCCTTTTTTCACTTTTTTTTCACCTATTTTTGTTGTCCCATGTCAGTGCTTTCCTTTCTTTGAGTTCCAGGAGCATAGGTGAGTCTCTATCCCCTTTTTCACTTTTTTTCACCTGTTTTTGTTGTCCCATGTCAGTTCTTTCCTTTCTTTGAGTTCCAGGAGCATAGGTGAGTCTCTATCACCCTTTTTCACTTTCTTTCACCTATTTTTGTTCTCCAATGCCAGTGCTGTCTTTGCTTTGAGTTCCAGGAGCATTGGTGAGTCTCTATCCCTTATTTTTGCTTTTTTCACCTAATGTTGCTCTCCCATGCCAGTGCCTTCCTTTCCTTGGGTTCTAGTAGTATAGATAACTCTCTGACTCTCTGATTTTCCCTTCTTCCACCTATTTATGTTTCCCCATGCCCTTCCAGTCCTTCCTTTGGGCTCCAGTGGCATAGGTTAGTAACTCCATCTCTTATTTTTGCTTTTTTTTATTACCTATTTTGCTTACCCATGCCAGTGCCTTCCTTTCTTTGGGTTCACATCTCTTATTTTCACTTTTTTCCATTCCATTTATTTGTATTCTCTGATTTTCACTTCAGCATCCTTTCTTTGAGTTCTGGTAGAATAAGTGAGTCTCTGCACCTCTGATTTTAGCTTTTTTTTTCACTTAATTTTGTTCTCCCATGCCAATGCCATCCTTTCTTTGAGTTCTGGTGGAATAAGTGAGTCTCTGTGCCTTTGATTTTAGCCCCCACACTATCCCCAGACCATGGTAGGGCTACTCCTGAGACCATGATTCCAGTCTTATCGTCTGGGATGAAGTTTCCATGCAACATCACTTTGCAGCAGAAGCTATTGATAGCACTCTGAGGGATTTGTTAGATCAGCCTAATCTTCCCTTTGGTGGCATCACAGTAGCCTTTGGAGATGACTTTCAGCAGACTTTGCCTGTTGTTCACAAAGGCACAAAGGAGGATATAGTTGGTGCTTGCATTCAAAAGTCTTACCTGTGGAGGCATGTTAAAGTACTCCATCTTACCAAGAACATGCATGTAGATGCAAATGACCAACAAAGCACTCAGTTTGCAAAATGGCTCCTGGATGTAGGTCATGGAAAGGATCTTCCCCTAGACCATACTTTTGCCCTGCTTGAGCATATGGTTTGTGGCCCTGATTTATCAGATCTCATCCAGTTTATTTATCCTGGCATTAACAATCGCAATGCTCTTCAGGATAGTTACTTTTTGGAGTGTGCTATTCTTTGTCCAAGGAATGTTGAAATAGATGAAATCAACTCTTCAATCTTCCAGAAGTTCCCAGGAGAAGGTTGTGTGTATCCCAGTACAGATTTTGTTAAAGGAGCTGAGGATCAAGGAGATCAATATCCTGTGGAATATCTCAATTCTATTAACATGGGTGGGTTGCCTCCATCCCAGCTTGAAGTGAAACAAGGTGTACCTTTAATGCTCCTTTGGAATCTGGATCCTGGCTGGGACTCTGTAATGGAACAAGGCTTAGATTAATGAATATGACCAACAAAGTACTACATGTGAAGATCATGACTGGACCATGTGCAGGACAGTTAGCATTCATTCCCTGGATTACTCTAACACCATCCTCTGAGCATTTGAGTTAGATCGTCATCAGTTTCCTGTACATTTGGCATTTGCAATGACTATCAACAAGTCCCAAGGACAGTCTCTAGGAACAGTAGGGATAGACTTGGGATATCCTGTGTTTGGACATGGACAGTTTTATGTTAGTGTATGAAGAGGGAGAAATTGGAGCAAAGTGAAAGTTCTCCTTAAGGAAGGTAGAGAAAGCATGAAGATTGTGTATAAGGATGTACTGCTCAGGGCCTGATTGAGTGAGTGATTTAGTTTTTGATTTATTTAGTTAGATATGATAGAACTGATAAAGAGGATTAAAAAGACAGAGAAAAATGTAGATATATAGATGGAGGGAAATAGGGTGAATGTTGGGAAGGGATGAAAGAATGAAAGTAAGGAGTGAAAGGAGTAAGTACAAAGATTCAGAAAGACAAAGGTGTTAAAAGTAGTTAAAGAGACAGTAGAATTAGTTAAAAAAATAAAGATTGAGAAGTGTAAAGGTTCAAGGGTGGAGTAAGGATTCACTCTCTTGCATGGAAGCTGAGCGCAGTGAGGATTTGCCTTCTTGCATCAAAGCCAAGCGCAGCGAGGGTTCGCCACAAGAGCTGCCAGGTGGCCGAAGACCAGCGCAGCTACTTTCCATGTAATGGACAACATGTTTATGTAAGCGTGATACGTAGACCTAGAGAATAATGGTTCGGTCAACAACAATTGCGCGGGCATCTGATGCACTTCCTCTAGCAGCCAGCGTAGATGATGAACAGGTTAGTGTCACTAGTCTACATGTATGTCTGACTAATTCTTTAGACTGAGCAAGCGCTGCAAGAGCATAAGCAACAATCTAAACTCATATTTCGCCGTATTACACCTAACTCTGAGCCACGATGTTCGATAGAGAGCGGGTCTCATACACTTCAGTGAGTTTCGAGAAGTAATATTCCTGTACTCTCCATGACAACTGTTGTCTTTCCAGTTATCTCATAGTTGACAATGTCGTGTATCTTACCATTGCTGAAAAATCCTATCCCCGCAAGCTGGCGTTCTCATACCTCGATGAACTCTCTAAGGAGTTCGCCAGCTCATACGGATCGAAAGTGGACGCTGTGCGCAAGCCATATGCCTTTGTTGGGTTTGGTGGGTTGGAGTATCCTGCTGCAGGTAGCGAATATATGATGACCCAGAAATGATCTCAGACACATTCATGTCAAAAACTGCACGATTGTACCAAGATACACGGACCGCTACAGCCGCAGCCAATTCGTCGGAATCAAACCTGGAGAGGCTGAATGGTGACTTGCAAGACGTGACAAGAATCATGACTAAAAATATGGAAGAGTTATTATGGCGTGGAGACTCTCTAGACAGTCTGTTTAGACTCGCTTTTGTACTTGAAATGCCACTAACTTGCCCACTTGCAGAAATGTCCCACCTTTCCACGTCACTTCGCTCTGAATCTGAGAAATATCGCAAAGCTGCACGGAATATCAACTTACAGGCAATGCTCCGACAATACGCACCATTAGGTGCTATTGCCTTGATAATTCTTGTGCTACTGTATTGGAGATTCTTTTGAGGGTAGTTCGGGTACGACGGACGTGACCCACCATGCATATGTACAGTGCATTATACGATGGCGCAGCCCGTGCTATAATATTTATTTCCCTCACTCAAAGGCAAAATATAACATTATCATCACAGGTCATATATCGACCCCACCTATGAACGTCTCAATCTAACTATATATTTTAGACTTCTGTCGTTGTGAATTGGCAGGCGTTCCTCCAACCGCGAGTCCCAAGTCCGTGAAGGTATATCACATCACTCAACATTGGTTACATCATCTCCTCTAACCTGCATTGCTGGATGCTGGCCGAATGTGTCAAATGTGTCGAATTCAGGCCCATCTCTTGTCTAGTTGGCTGCTGCGTTCTCCGTCGTCAGGTTCCTCGAAGACCATGTCTCGAACACACCGGACTACGTAGTGAAAACTCTTGGTCTTGGTCGGTATAGTGGGATTGGTGGTCCTGTTCGGATGGCTCGCCTTATATCCGATATCCAATAAAAATCAACAGTGAATCACGGACGCTCGTTAAATATATATTTCAAAGTAGTTCTTCTCTACTACTGTCAGTCAGTGCGCAACGGTCAGAAGCTAATGAAAATGTGGGAGTGAGTAAATATTTTTATGTATATGGAGGAAGCACAACACCAGATGCGCTAGATGACTGGCCAATCTACAAGAGTATGACACTGGGTAGGTATATTATCTGAACTTCTAAATAATAGAGCACTAGTAAGTAACTATGGCGTCTTGTCAGCGACTGGACATGGATGAAGCCCGTCGAATCCGTGCAACCCAGAATGTTCAAGCACGACAGCTATGGCAATGGTATCAAATGCTAAGAAAATGGCTTGACCGACAATTAAGATAAAGCCAAGTGTATCTTATAGCTGTTACAGTAGCATATATATATATTTATATCTGCAAAGAATGAGTAAGGAATTGTTCACTTTCAACGTTTTGAACACCTACATAAACAAAAGATCCTGGGATACTTCTGGTATTGGGATAAAGTATGCACGCATTCTGTGGGGCTATGAAGAGACAAGTGAATACGCATCATACGTGGTAATGCTACAATCAAATTAGAGCCACGTACAAATTGAGTTGTTACCGATGGCAGACTTAAACCCACGAGTAAGGCTCATCTGCTGAGATCAGCACGATTCACCAAGAGCACGTTTGTGATGTAGCGACCAATAAAATAGAGCAGTGCTGTAGGCTAAATTTTCATCTCCACACGAGCTCGATATCTTATCCTAGGTTAAGAACAGCGTGTTGTGAACAGCGTCATACACAAAGAGAGCTATGGTAAAGTTTCAAGTAGTCCTCAACCACTGGTCTACTTATACTAAAAGCAGAATTTTTGACGCGGTCCAGCACTGCCCTGAAGTAAACTTAAGCTACATCCAGATGCCAATATATCAAACTTACAAGTCCGAGACTAGTATCCGTTGCATCTGGTAGTACAATTAGTTGATAGGCTTTAAGAACTCCTCTGATTATCGCAACAGCTTTTTAGGGACAAGTCAAGATGAGCGGCTATGGCGAAAAACTTTCAATGCTGCCACGACCGTCGTGTCGCTGTTCATCAGTATTGCATGAAAAAAGGAAAAGTAACCATTGGATGCTGAGTAGTGATGTTCGATGGATATGCATTACAGTAAGAGGACCTCGTGATATCTTGCAGGTCCAGGCACCAGGAAAATCAAAGTCAAAAATTTTTGGTCAACTTATGAATACTCACCTTAGCGCATTCCAGGCAAGTGATGTTGCAATGGTCATGCGGCATCATGCATCACGATATCAACGTTTTATCTTAACGCCCTGGACCATGTGGCAGACTGTTTGTCATGTTTGGGTTGAGGAGATTCGTGCGGTCTAAGGTTTGGATATACTCAAAATATACTAGTCGCATCTTTACAGCAAGCGCTCGATCACCTTGCGATGTTTGCTCAACGCTTTCTTGCTTGCCGTAGTGCAAAGTATATTCAGCGGACACGTTCAAACATTCGTTTTTCTTCTAAAGTACCACCATACACTTCACCAACGACCGATGAGCTCGGACTGCCACGCTCACCGCCGTGGTCTGTTCACGCACTCATCAACTCATATCCTTCTCCAACTCTTTCAGACGCGACTCTGACGAAACTGTACAAGAGTGCTGCGCTTTTGCCCCCCGCAGCAGATACGGACGAGTTCAGGAGGGTCAAGCGTGAGATAGAGGATCTAGTGAGGCTTGTGGAAGCCGTAAAACTAGCACCAAAGGAACCTGCGGAGGGAGGGGGACCGCCTGATGGCCGAGTATGGCCAAGCGAGAGAGGGATTGTCCTGGAGGATGTTGTTGTGCCGGATGAGACGCTTCCTTCAGGGCGTGACCTGCTGAAGCACGCCCAGCGGACAGAAAATGGATATTATCTCGTCGACAGGGCGAAAACCAAGACATAATAATGTACCTTGGCGATACCTGCAACTACTTTGCTGCCATCTGTTGAAAAACACGACGGTGACGAAAGCCTCCAGATAGCGTGTCATTTTGTAGATGGAGCCCTCGTATCCTACCCTCAGAACGGCCCACTAAACAACCCCGTTTCTTACCCAATATCTCAATATCTACTCAAGACAAACTCATCTACTCATGTAATCATATAATTTTCAGGGCTTAACGTGAGTCTACGATGCATTCACAATGCCATTCCAAAGCCTAAATGAAGATTTAAAGTAATCAGAGAATCTCTCCACCCATCCCACCTTGGGGAGGGGCGTACAACGGATTGATCGTCATCGTTGGAAACCTAGTGCTTATTTTACCAACAACTTGATACTAGTTGTAGAATATTTGCTCGTTTCCGATAGGGATGCCAGGAGAACGCTATATCATTGGCAATAAAACTGCGTAGAACGCTGCTGTAGTCACTTTCGCTGAGACGGCGCCACACCTTGTCTACTGTATTATCAATTTATAGTACATCCTCGCTCTTGTACATGTCCACGTCATTCCGTGGACAGCAGCCACATGATACTCTTATTTGCGAGATCGCGCGAACCATCAGACCAAGCCTTCGAATTGCATTGTAAGACCGCAAAACTCAATACAGGAAAGCAAGCTCAACCCCCCCCTCCCCACGAAAAAAAATAAGAAAGAAATATAACTTCAGCAAGAGGATCCTAGTAAGTCAATTCCACGTCACCCTCTGCCACATCATCCATGTCGTGGTAGCTAACTTTTTTCCCTGCCGTGGCCCTTGGGTCCTCCTTTGCGTCGGGAGGTGGAGGCGGAGGTGGACCAGTACCGGATCGACCTCTCCGGCCTGGCCCGGGTTCAAGCGCTGTCACGGGCTTAGCAGGAAGTCCCTCTACGCCCGTCAGGGTTAAAGGAGAGGATTGTGCGTATCCACCGACGCGTTCCTGTAGGCGTCGTCCAGATGGAGGTGGTATCTCATCTCTGCGTGGAGGTGCCCAGTGACCCTGATGGTAGTAGTCATAGGAACCAGCAACGCCATTGACGTAAGGTGGATATGTTTGTGGAGGATAAGGACCGTAGTAATTCTGTACAGATCGCCCATAGTCTATCGCATTGTAGGTT
>QMFG01003105.1:0-38317 GCA_003314545.1 Ramaria sp. MG151
AAATGTGATGTTCGGATGGTTCGAATGGTTCGGACGGAGGAACAAATCGTAAATCATGATCGTGACACCACCCATAATGAGCCCTAGCTCATCTGGGTCTTCCAGTTACTCAGATATCCTGAAATACAGGGACAGAATGCTGAGTTGGTGCGACATTAAAATTGAAGCCAAGTCCCTCTGACCTGCCCAGAAGTCCACCAGAACCTCCGGAAGCCAAGTATATGCTAAGTGACCCTCCCCAGAAATCATATTATCACTCCCAGCACATCATTTATCATCAGTAACAACCTGTCATTTAACACATAATGTGATTTGAAGGAAGTATGTGTAAAATGTAGGGTCATCCTATGGGTTTGATCTTCTGTGAGGATACCACTGAATGACAAGGCCACAACCAAAGATGCTCAAGGATAAGAGAGCCAATAGAGAACAATGCCCAGCTGGTACAGTGGATATCCTCAGTATATATAGCTCTACTACTAAATACATGATACTTACCTGGTACAGCAGATATCCTCAGAGATCAAGCTGAGGAGAAGCACCATACCAGATGAAACCCTAAACCCTAGTGGGCACTTATTACATAATCAAAGCAGACATGGAAAATGAAATAGGAGAACCCTGACAGAGATCCAAAGAGAAAAGGGTGAGGATCCCCTTACCTAAATACAGCTACTGGCAACCAAACAAAGGCAAGTATAAGGATAACTAGGACTAGAGAAGGATAGAAGGAGGGCAGGGGATATAAGACAAGGATAGGAGAATTTAATATGGGATGAAAGGGAGAAGAGGAAGAAACAGGTTGTCCCCTGACAAGTAGTGGCTCATTGCAAACAGATGATTCATTAGTAAACAACTGTAACTAATGTCATGCAGTCAACAATGCCACTCAAACTATTTCAACAAGATCCTGGAGGCACAGAAGATTTCAGTGTTGACCAAAAATTGGTTGTTCCCTTACAATAAGCACCCATACAACAAGTGATATACAGCAATTAGGAGTTACACTCAACATAAACCTCAGCAACAGAAAGAATATGTGGAGGAAATAAAAGAGAGATAGCAGAGCTGTCCCTGACAAGACACTAGCCTTCCACCCTTCAACAACCACTTGTATTTGGACATTGTTGCAGTCCTAGTGAGCATTGAGCTCTCTGAAGTGCTGTACCCCATGGCCTAAAATTGGTTGACAAGTTCCAAAATTAGGGCATTCAGGTAGCTTTCCTTGGTCAACATGGCTTTCAGAGCCTGGTGGTCTTGCTATGAGTGACCTCTCAGAAGGCTTCTTTCTTTTTGATGAAGAACACTGGCAAGGTCAAGGGAGGTTTGGAGAGTCAGATACTACCAATCTAGAGCTTGACATTACAAGTCTATGGGATCATCCTAGAACCGGGAAAGTAGCAGACCTTCCGGAAATTTATAATGCTTCCCTGGCATCCAAGGAATGTAACCTCCAATTTTCTTATAATTCTGTATTAACATGACTAATGTATCAATAATATTCGTGAGGATTTGTGGCCTTGCGGTAGTACTACACCATATGTAGTATTCAACTTATTACATGATGACAGCGGTTTTGCTGATGCTAAGATACAGGTGGAGTAGCAAGTAAGCATTCTAATTGGAGGAAGTTGGATTGAAAATGGTTGGGGCTGTGCAAAAGATCGGTTCTAAGTCAATATCAGTAGTGAGGGATAAAGATCCGTGATTAAGAGGGGGAGATGCTGCTAGTGATTATGGAGGTTGTTCCTGAAGGACGACCATAAGTCACGGTGAACGAAATTTGACATGAACTAGAATATTCTGGCTCACAGATTGCGTTTTGACTGCTACGAAATTGCGGTGGTAAGAGTCAAGAAAACTAAGGACGATAACAACCTAATTGGTCGCTATAATTTTAATTAGCGCTGGTTGCAACGCTGCGCTCAAACTTGCGTGTCTTGAAAGATCTTGATATACTTCCATTTCTCCAATGTCAGATCAGAGTGCCTGGGTGCACTGATTTTAAACGACTACGACTCGTCCTTGGGCCCGAATGAAAATAATGGAATCGGGGGCAGTTCTCCCTGGGGATCCGCACTGACCCCCGATGGGATATATGGCATGTTGAATCTCGGGAAACAGACATAAAAGGAGATGCCCATATTTTGGAAGGCTTATGGTCATGGTCCAATAATTTTTTTTCCAAAACAACTCGGGGCACAGTCGCAAGCCCATAAAGCTCGATGCATGATGTCTGGGAGCTGGAACAATATCGCAGTTTCCACAGTAGCCCCATAACCATCATGGCAGCCCCTCCAGAAATGAACACGACAAACATCAGTGGCACGTACGTCATGGTAGGACAACCACTTTAACACTTGCAGGCATCATTCTCATGAGTTCTCCTGAGACAGAACAAGGCCCTAAGCGATCCGACAGACAAAATCCTCGAGTTGCAGGGTATGGGCTGGCTGATGCGCCGCATGATAGGTCTCGCAACTGTCACACTTCACACCAAGCACGATAGAGATAGCAACGGCGTCGAGTTCATTGATATCAAGCAGACCCTCACAGGCGGCCTCGAGGGAACGCAGGAGAATCGTATTCTGGATTGGGCGGAACGTCCTCACGAAGATAAAATCTTTGGTAAATCCGGTACGTGTTGTTATTTCATTTGTCCAACTTAAAAAAAAGTATTCATGCGTGTATGTGACAGTTGGCAGAAATCGAAAGGTCAAGATTAGCGAAATCGATAATGAATTCATGAAGCAGGGCTGGCTGTTGGACTCAACGGAACATGGTTTAATCCAATCGCATTACGTTAGCAAAAAGTGGACTGCAGACCAGGTGAGGGTATACATTGTTGTATATCTGATTCCAACCCCAGACTAACATCCGAGGGGAGATTTGGGGATTCAAGGAAATCCACGGAGAGAAGCGTTTTGCCAGAAACGTTACCCTGACAGCTGGAAAGGAGACACTTAGCGCCGAACTCTACTATGATTACGGTGAGTCTTGATGGCCCATTGACACCCTTCTCCAGACTCATATCTGTCTATCCCGCAGTGGGGAAACTCGTCGAATGAACAAGGACATGGAACGCTAGCACATATGCCCATGACTCTACACTGTGGCCCCCGAGTAATAGCACGGTTGTAATCACTAGAATACGTTTTAATTACCACAGGATTAGAATCCAAGTTTCACTTATAACCCAGGACAGCCGGATATAAACGATAATGCATAGTGACTAGACACGACATAGACTTTGATCAAGCTAGAATGGAACTCTGAGACATGATTTACCATCAAGCGGCAAGTTCCAGGTCCCGAGAACATGGCTTCGTTATGTGGCGCAACGCACATTACAACTATATAAAGTCTCAATCAGGGCTGCAACAAATGAGGTTTGCCGATTTACTGAAGTTCTAACCGTCCGAGGACGCGGCCCGTGTAGTACTTCACTTGCTCGAACATCTGTTATTAATATTATGTCTCTACAGATTGCACCACTAATACGTCCGCCGTGTTACAGGACGCCGCGAACACAGTTGCAACGTCACCTATCGTTTCCCGTACTTCTGACGCAACAATCCAGCGCTCTTCAGAATCGAGTAATTCCTTGAGCTCTGCACAGCATGTCTCCGCCAGACATTGTCTTCGACCCGTTATAACGACAGGTCGCAATTTGTCTTGCACAGCAATGTCTGTTTCTCTCTTCGCTCTCGTAAGAACCTCGCGAAGCGGTGTGGGCAGATCATGTTCAATAAACTCGACTCTTTCGATTGCCGTACGTATTGCGGAGGGCTGCAAGGACGAAAATGTTGTGAATTTTTGCCAAAGGATGTTGTCAGCTGCGTTTGACTGCAGCCGTGATTGTGCTGCGTCGATATATCCAGAGGCCATCTGTGAAACAAGCAGAGGGTTAAGTACATATTCAAGTACCTGTCATCCATTGACCCACTGTGTTGATGACCTGGCTTCTGTGTTGTACGTCCGCTGTCTTTCCCTGACCGTCATTTACTGCTGTGTGGCTAACTTCAGGAACGGGGTCTTCCTCGGCCGCATCCCTATGTCTTGCGACACGAATAACTTTCGCAGTTGTCTCTGGGTTTCCACACATCTGCACCACCATTGTGAGTGCCAAGCGGTCATCCGGGCCACCAAAAAAGGGGAACACGACGCGTTGGTGGCTGTGATCCACAAATTCGGGATGGCCGCCATCCAGAGTCATGAACAACGCAACGTTCACGCTAGACTGAGTAAAGATACCACGAACAAGCTGTGAATGTAATCCGGGAGAAGATTTTGTCACAGGATTCAACGGCATATTAATCAACTTGTTAGACCTCGCATCGCCCCTCTGGACGCTTGGGTCCCGATGGTCTCCACTTGTGTGAAGGTAGTCCGAGCCATGGTTGGTGAAGAAATGGAAAGGGGACCAAGGGACCAATACAATATGTGAGAGGGTTTCCCTCGCGTGATCTATGATTATCGTTGCAAGGTTATCGGAAGAAGCTACCGACACCGATGGGGTCACTGGAATGTTGCTCAAGGCGCAGAACGTCTTGAACAAGTTTAATACTAGGTCTGTATGGATTAACGAGTCTGCTACTGAGAATTTCATGGCGGAGATTGCGCCTTCGGAGAGCTCGATGACCCTCAAGGCCTGTATGGTGGACGAAGTTGTGGTGAGAGTCGACGGGGAAGTCCGACCAGTTTCTAAATTCGAGCCTGAATGGACTGATTCTGTAGAATCATGCTGCGATGTTTCCACCACAAACGGCCGGAAGAGCTGTATCATGTTGATGATACCCGGTAAATGCTCCAGCTTATCGAGGATAACCGTGAGGCGAGATATCGACCTATGTTGTCCAACGGCGTCCTTTCGAATATCCTCATTAACGTCATTGTATTCCGAATCAACCATGACTGCGGGTTTGCGGTATGCTGGAGGGTAGAGCGCAACCACAACAGGTGTTGTTAAGAATGTGAGCAGAAGTGCTTCAAGAACAAACATAGAGTAAAGCCGCTGCAAGTGTATGGATAAGCCAGGGCTCAACCGGTGAGAAGAAATGGCTTACGGTATTCAGGATTCCAGCCGACAAACCAACATTTAGGACGACAAGCTCAACGAGACTAAACTTCACAACATCAATGATGTGATCTACAGATGTTGTCATCCACCCACCCCTTGCAGCTCATCAATGTGCCAATTGACATAGCCTCGCGCCATCGGAATCCAGAGATTCTGGCTGCAATCGTACATCCGCCAAACTTTCCGGCCCAAGCTATAGATATAATCCCGATTGTGTACACCAACGTGATGCTATTATTGAGCAGGCTAAAGTCAGTGGACAAGCCTGACATTGTGAAGTACTGAATATATGCCACATATGAATTCCAATATATGGCATAGATCAATGAGCCACTTTACTAATGGGAGGAAAATGATGGAGACCATGTCCTCGAGTTTTTCAGTGAATGCTTTGGATAATCCACCCTCACGAGGAACAATGAGCCCAGCGAGGAAACCACCTTCAGGAGAAAGTTGCAGCTGAGCTTTCAGTTCGGCGATACAGAAAAGTGCATACCGAATATCGCATGGATACCTATAAGAAAACATTCTAGTATCGACCATGACTACTTTCTCAATGAACATACCGATCGCGTCAGTTACCAATGCAGAGCAAAGCATCATGAGCATAGTAGTCTAAGACAGCGTCACTGCAGGGCTTCAATATAAAGGTGATAAAATACCGTCATGAAGAGCATGTTTGGACCATTTTCTATCGACCCCGTTCGACGCGCGAGCCACAGAAACATCCTTCGCATAGGAAATAAAAGGAACACAGCCCACCCTACACATGCGAGAAGAACCCACAGAGCAGTCAAACCGGATGCTGCTTTAGCAAGGGCCATACAGAATGCCAGTAAAGTCCAACCAACAACATCGTTAGCTACTCCGGCGCTGAGGACCACGACACCAATGGTGGTATCAAAAAGTTTAAGCTCTGGGGTACATCAGACTGGTGGCGTAAGCGAGATATATGCTCACGCACCAGATAAAATGCGACACAAGACTGGAAATGCTGTGATGGAGAAAGCGACGCCAACGAAAAGCATAAAGTGTGTAAACTTGATATCGGGGTCGACAAATTCCTGGAACAATGCAACGGAAAATGCTGCACCCAGCGCAAAGGGAATAGCTATACCACTGAATGCAATTGATGCGGAAAGTCGAGCGTTGCGTCTTATCACACTGCCTTCAATCTCTAATCCGATGAGAAACATAAATAATACAAGTCCAATATTGGCTACAAGGGCGAGGTAGGGCTTCGACGCGGATGGAAATATCGTTTGTGTGAACCCTGGTATCTTGCCGAGCGCAGAAGGGCTTAACATGATACCTCCTAGAACCTCGGCGATGACTCTAGGTTGGCGTATTCTCTTAAGGAGAAGAGAAAGCACCTGCGTGGTTATCATGATAACGACTGTACAAGGAATAATCATTGCCACATTGCATCAGGATGTTTTATCGAATACCACGAACCAGCTTGGATTATCCATGTCTGGAGCGGATTCCTAGTCGCTGTGAAGATATCCGCTATATTATTTTCACCTTGATTTGGAGTAGCTTCGATTGCCGAACCAGTAGACAGTATTCGAGTGACATCGAAAACCGTCTGAGAGAAGGAAGTCATCATAAGAAGTATTACTCCGTACGTGCCAGAATGGTTATGGACGTTGGAGAGTTGGAGATGCCGCGTATGGTCACAGCATCCAGCATGCTTGCACTTGTAATTGAATTGCAAGACGTTCGGTGAATGGTTAAGGTTACAAACTCCGACAACGCCGCTGATGGCACTTGTCATGGCTGAGATGGCCAACGATAGCAGTATATGTTTTACCTATAGGGTCTCGGCTTCGATGATTTTTTATAATGATGACAGTCGAATTGTATGTAGAGATCTAGAGTATTAATTACTCAGTCGCATAATTGTAACTCGACTAAGGAAGATCTAACTAACTAGGGTTGTATCTATACTGTACGAAAATGGAACCGGGACAATCTAGATAAGGTGAAAAACGTGAAATATGTATGGACGCTATTTTAGGTGCGTCTACGGATGTGGGCAGCTAAGCCAGCGCAAGCTTGCCCCTAACCAAGAATCAGTTCTTTCCACAAAGCAGAATTCATCACCTAAGTAACATGACGCCACATACTGTATAACACCCTATAATTCCTTCTCAGAGTAGAGGCTGTCTGTCCCCGCACTAACTACTAACCAAAATTGATGAGACCAAACTAAAGGGATGTGTTACCACTCTTCAGGACGGACTGCTTCATAATATATTCCCCGTAAGACATGTCACTAATATGGTTGATAAGAGGCCGTCAGAATGTTATTCTCTAAAGGGTCTGTAACCTGTGGATAACCGTGCAGCATCTCGAAAGGCTATTAGTATACTCTTCCATGGTCAGTCACCTTGAAACCAGTTAAAAACTCTGTCTTCCTGTTAGTTTATGGGGAAGATTTTGGGGCAATAGCAATCTGCAAATTATAACTTTGAATTTGGGCGCGTAATGGTATCACGTGACCCTGGCCGCACCCCCAAGTGCTGCTGGTACCATGTCCTCATCTCCCGAGCCTAAGGCTCGTAAGCTTTCTCATGGTAATAATGAGGCCGCACCACCAGGATTGTTTTCTCTTGCTCTTAACCGCCTAGCTACACCGTCAATCTCCCTGCGTTCCCTTCTTCCCCAACTGTTTCCTCTAATAGTCTGTCTACTTTGCATACCACTCCTGATGTTCTTTTCTGGTGCTGCAGGCTGGGTCGTATGGCGAAACGTGCCCGTTGGATGGAGGACAGACGTGTACTTACAATACGGGTAAAGATCAACGGCTTAACATTTATCAGCACACCTAACGTCTGGCTAAAGCGATGCTACAAATCCCTATGCAAATGAACAGTTGCCTCCCGTGATGGCGGATCAGCCATACGATATTTCACTTCATCTTGTCCTCCCCGCCACGGAGTCTAACTTTGCTCTTGGTAACTTCATGGTCACACTCAACCTTACCACCACATACAATGCATCTATAACTACAGTCCGCCGCTCCGTCAGTTTCCAGACGTAGCTCGTTCGATTCTGATGGGCTTATATTATTTTACTGGATCTAGGCTACTCTTGTACCCCCCCACACTTCCCTTTTCAAGCAGTCATTCCTGGGCTCTCCATCGACAACCAAGATGGACATTGCTCTCCTCTCTCAGTTCATTTTTGGAACGAGTACTGTGAATGCACGAGTTGAGCTGGGTCGTTCAGACGGATGGAAAGGCGTTGGAAATGGACAAGGGCGTGAGCTGAACGTGCTCGAAGCAACGTTAAAAGGGACCGTACGTCCCCGGGGAATTCGGTATTGTCTTAATCTCTCAAAGGCTCTTTGACCCAACTGATCTAGTGGCTTTCAGCGCAATCTTGGCGCGTTATCCTCGTCTGACCACCTTCTTCTCGACCTTTGCATTTTTCTTCATATCTCTCATGATTGTTTCCATCATTCTGCTTACATCTCTTCGGCCCGCTTCCTCCTCCGCGCAACCTCCTTCTTTACATGATAGTGGCACGTCGGAATTCGAAGACGGCCATGATTCTGGAGGAGCTTCTCCCATCGTAACACGCTTTTCCAGACGTCGGTCCTCTAAGCGAGATAGCGAGTCAGGTTCTAGCGCACCTGAGGATGAAAGAAAGCACAATCCCGACTCGGGAGATAGCACATGGATCTCAGGACTGAGAAAGCGGAGGTCGAATATAGCCTTAGAGAGCCTGGATACGAATCAACGTCCAAGTTTGGTCAAGAATGAGGTGAATGTGCGTACTTTGTTGTTAAAACCCTACGGTTTCACTCCGAGACTAAATGTATCGCTCAGGAATCCACTCCGGGGCCCAGCGCAATACCCCAATTACATCCCAAATCGCCATTCCGACGCTCTTCACTTACTGGCGGAAGTTCTCGGCCGCAGAATGTTTGAGCGAAGCCTGTCCTTCCACCTGACCCCAACGCCGACTCTCACTAGACCTTCAGACGTCTTACTTTATTGGGCGAGGCACTTTGACCGATCAGAGAGATTAATCATATTTGTGAGTGGCCATCAGAATATCCTGTAAAACAGTTTGTTTTTAAGTCTATTATCTGTGTATGAGTACCATGATCAAGCATTGTATTTAAATTTCTAGAGGCAAGAGTGTGCCTATCTATCACAGCATTAAAACAGTGGAGGCCATTGTTCAGGCTTTAACTTCAGACTGTATAAACTCTAAAACAGGTTAGGAGCTGGTGAGACTTTGATATAGTCATGTGAGGACAATGGGGTGGACAAATGCGACGACAAAAGAGAGCACAATTTAGACCGCCTCCCAGCCTCCTGTGCCTCTGTTTCTGTTTCTTGATCAAAGAGATAGTTCTGAGTGGCAGAAGGTGCGTCTCGTGGTTGTTTGTCCCAGTGCCCACAGTGAAACGACTTACGCTGAGTACTTCCTTTCGCCCTTGTCTTTTTTTGAATTTCGACTTGTTTTACTTGGTTGAGTATCTCTAGTGATGTTTCCCCATCAGTTAGCTGAGTCTTCCTGATGAGATATTTGACCTACCATTTTTGTTCTCTTTGTACCATTTTTGCCAGCCATCAAAAGTACGATTCTTTGGACTCTGCATTGCATGGTTTTCAGTATTGCCCTTCTGTTGCCATCAACTTCAATAAATACCTACCATCTTCTGAAAAGTTTGCCATCTTCCATATCCTCTTCTGCGATTCCACTCTACAAGTGTAATATTTGCAATATGTTTCGCAAGTGCAGGGATCTCTCCAATGCTCTCGCTTGATGTTACGGAATCCCTTGGATTGTCTGTATCACCTAAGGTCTTTGCTTTAGCCGCTGAACCGGGTAGACTGCCGAGGTGATTTCTCACCCTCATTGCTAGATTCAGACTCGCCTGGTGAGTTTCCTCTTCGAAGGCCGCCATGACCGAGAGCCAGGGTACCCTGGTAATGGTCACGCATCCAATATCTCCACGACGCGGCGGAATGATGTGGTGCCTGTCACGATCATCAATGTGTGAGGATGGATCTCTAGCTGCATGGATTACGCACTTTTTTAGCAAGTTTTTTAGCAAGCACATTCAGTGATTCCAATATATTGGGATCATGTTTGAGCTCATATGCAACTGTCTTTCTAAAGAAATTTTTGTCCTCTTCGGTGTATCTGTTTCCGGACGCTAACCGAACGACGCGAGTAGGAGGCGTGGGTGACCTGTGCTTGGATCTTCCTGGCTTGTTTATAGGAGAAGATAGTATTTTGCTTCGTACTTTGGGCTTTCTTCCGACTGAAAGACGGGGAGCACTACTCCTTGAGCCACAACCAGGTGTCCGGGGCGTTGTGCGTCGAGTCGCCGAACTCGCTAGCCGTGATGGTGGTCTCTGAGACTTCAAGTCGGCCACAGGTGTATTAGATGGCTCTGCATGAGATTTCCCAGGGGTTTCCATTTTATTCTCAATTTCCATACCATTGATCCGATTTGAATTATTCATATAGTAATTCGACCACTCCCCTGCAGAATGGTTATTGGTCTAGGGCTTGGATCAGCAAACTGAGCAATGGCCTAAAAGAACTCTCATACACCATGCAATGAGAGAAATATTTCTGCCAAGCTCTTCACTTTATTACTGTTTATCACCCGCACCAGCTCCTTTTCATCAGCAACTGAGAATACAGGCTCCAACTGCGCATGTGTCGCTTGAGGGGGTGACACTGGGGGGCAAAGGGCTCTCGAATAAGCAAATGGGAAGTGATGGTGAAGATTTCCAAGTCCATTGTTCAAGGGAAATTGACTTGGGTACTGTTGAACCGGCCAGTGCAACGTATTTGGATATGTGCTCAGGCCTGTTACTTCCCTTTGAGACGAGTATGGAAACGTGGGGAACATAACATGAGGCATGCATGGGTGATAATCCATGGAGAAAGACATGGAAATTGAAATGTTACACGCGTTATGTATCCATATAACGTGTACGTACAGATCTAAATATGTTGATTCATCTCTGTCTCCGACATAATATTGAATCTCCGTCACTTGTGATGGCAGCTCAATACACAGTACGTGGAACTCTTGAGGGATGCAGCAGTTAAAATACGAAATTAATGCGTAAAACTGAATCATTCAGGTACGACCTGTAGCCTTGTTCGTTTTCTTTGTTATGTCTTTCTCTGGCAGAGCTGCCCACGCCTCCGATGCCTGCGAAATCCTGATATATAAGGCTATCTGTACTTGAATATGCATGCTTATATTCTTCTAGGTAAATACAGAAAGGATACAGTTTTGAGGCGGCAATACTTCGCGGACGTAATTAACCGCTGTGCGCACTCACGACAGGCTCCAAGTTTTACTAGTGGCGATCCCTATTCAATGAACTCGTCACTCGGATACCTAATTATTACAGCCGCCCATACGCGAGTCTTCCCTCCTCATTGTTAACTGTCTAATCTAAGTGCGTTGTCACTTCATGTTGGTTTATGTAGTATTGTGGATGCTTTGGTCATGTAGGCACCACATGTATCTATGAGGCTTGAATTGCTACTGCACCCTCCATCTGTGTCTGTGTCTGTGTCTATGACTGAGTCTCCATTCTTTTCTCATTCAATACTTCATATCTATCTTGTAACTGTTCAAGAGTGCTCTAGTATTGGAAGCTGAGACTAACTCATACCCCCTGGACATGACCATTTATTTAAAGAGATATTATAATATTGGTATCACATTTTCCCATCCCACATTGTGCAGCTATATGGATGCACACACTCTTTGTTGTTTTATAAGCAAAACTTGTGACTTTATTGCACAACAATATTGACCTCAGCTCTAGATGGTGGTAATAAAGATGATAAACTTCTCTTGAAAATTAGTGGATACAGTTGAGTTAAACAATGGTGGAGCACTGAAATAGTTCCCCACAGGAATATCAGCGAGTCAAATCTCACATAGGTATTGACAGAAGAAAAATTTGAACAGTCAGTCTCAAGATTATGTGTGATTCACCAACCCTCGCTTTCTCTTATGGTCGCTTGATTTCTCATTCAAGTCCCTCGCGACGCGCTTTCTTGAAGTGCAATTTCTGGATGGATCTTGTGTTTCCTGAGAGGAAGATCTGCCATGCGCAGTAGCTCTAATTTCATACCGCTCGGCCGTCTCTCTAAGCTCTGGACAAATGTGTTTCAAGGTGTGTGACAAATGAGTACAAAGTCTTACCTATTTCATGCTGTTGATAAAACCTACATCATGGGACCTTGGACCATTCAGGGTGGCCACGTTTCTGATGTATGTTCTAGTGGTCTGCTCCCCAAATGAGGGTGAAAATCAACTGTACAGCACCTGCAGAGACAGCTACATCTGAACAAACATTCGTATGTTGTCCGACAGCCATTTCTGATCCCAGTCATATAAACCTACATTCGCCATGAACTTCCTGAGTGCACGCTTTTCTTCCAGGAAGTATGTCTTTGCGACTTGTGATCATCACACGATAAGGTTTGTTAGTGAAGTTATGCTGCCGCGCAGAGGAGTGAATACCGACAAGAATGCAGCATTTCTGGAGTGGGTGGTTCTTTGTTGCTAGACTCAAAGAAAATGTCAGAATCGTCAATCGGCCCATAACATTGACATAAGCGTCCTCCCAGTCTGGACTTCAGCTCCAGGACACATGCTATCCTCTTCATCAGACTCATCATTGTCTACAGCTAAAGGTAGATTCAAAGCATCAATGGCACTGGAGGTCGCTATATTTCTTCTGGAAGAACACCTCTGCCACCTGTTGCTAGGTGGATTCTTAGTCTGATCGTTCTTCTGCTGAAGATAGGGTTCAGCTGAGCTCTTTTCATTTGACATGGTCTTGGAGTATATGGTAGAGTGGTCTGAGGCTCTATCGCAAATAGTCCGAATGTGAGTTCAGATATCCTTTGAATTTTGAGAAAATAGATTGCTAAGCCCTGGAATTTGTGACCGTTTCAGTGAAGTTGAAATAATTTGCATGATGACTACTGGTCAGGAATTGGGGGTGTGTCAGAATCCAATTATTAAAGAGAAGTGTTATAGATGAATGCATTGTTAGCAATAACATTAGAAAATGCTTTCACATAAAGGGGATGGAATTCGAAAAAGAAGGGTAATCCTACAGTAAAAGCGAAGGGCTTTCGGAATGTTTGCAAAGAAGTGCATGATTCCGAAGAGATAGGTATTCCAAAAGGATTCTATCTCGTGGATCAGATGAACCGTGTAGTTCATGCCAATCACACCCAATAAGATTACATTCTTTCAAAGTGTAATCAAATCCAAATTAATAAGTTTTTATAGGACTTACTTCGAAATGAAGTTGTTCTTTTTGATTGTTCACGACGAATTGTTAAGCCAAGTAGATCAATCAAGTAGACGTGGAATAATTGAACTAGAGAGCATACATGCAAATGTGCTACTTATATACTGGGATGTTTGGAGGCAAGAGCGAATGGGGAATAGTCTGTTAAGGATCGGAAAAGTAGCTAAAGTACATGTATGCTAATTAATGACCATAGAAAATAGAGAACAAGGGTGGGGTGAAAATTGTGAATGAGAAAAGGGTTTAACGAACTAGGAATAAATCCTGAAACCTGTTTCCGAATCGTATGTCATTTTGGGTAGACGAACTCTTGTTTCACTTCCTTAGGCGATGGCCCTAAGTGTCGGGGATGAACGTGTCCACATATTAAATCATATGTGTTGTCACCATTAGCTTTTAGAAGCATAGAATCGACCCTGCTATTGAGTTCCTAGAAATAGATGGGGATAGTGATGGGGATAGTGTAGATGCTTCTTTTCTGAGGAAAGGCTAATAATAGAACCTGATCTCTTGGTTGGGTCCTTGTGATGTTGCTAGGACAATTCAAGGTGTTAAGGGTGACGAAGTGTTGAATGGTTCATGTGTGATGAGTTTGCCGATGATTCGGGTTCCGAAGAGTTAATTTGGAAGAATGATGTTCGGGTGGTTCGGAAGGTGAAATAGGCCATAAATCATGATCGTGACAGGGTGATTCTTACCGACAACTAGACCTACCGTCACTTTGCTAATGACAATACATCCACCAGATATCAAGATAGATGATACTTGCCAGATGAGATGCATATATTGTTGTCAGAATCCAATTATCAAACATAAATGTTATGGACAAATGTATTGTTAGCAATAACATTGGAAAAGGTTTCCACATGAAGAGGATGGTGTTCGAAAATGAAATGCAATCCTACAGTAAAAGCGAAGGGCTTTCGGAATGTTTGTGAAGAAGTGCATGATTCCGAAGAGATAGATATTCTGAAAGGATTCTATCTTGTGGATCGGATGAACCGTATGGTTCACGCCGATCACACCCAGTATGATTACATTCTTTCGAAGTATAATCAAATCTAAAGTGATAAGTTTTATAGGACTTACTTCGAAATGAAGTTGCTCTTTTTAATTGTTCGCGACGAATTGTTAAGTCAAGCAGATCAATCAAGTAGACGTGCAATAATTGAACTAAAGAACATACATGCGAATGTGCTACCTATATACTGGGACGTTCGGAGGCAAAGGCGAATGGGGAGTAGTCCGTTAAGGATCGGAAAAGTAGTTAAAGTACATGTATGCTAGTTAATGACCATGATGAATAGAGAACAAGAGTGTGTCAGAATCCAAATAATAGCAATAGATGTTGTGGATTAATGTTGGATTAGTAAATGTGTTCGGAAACATTGCTAATAGTAATAGAATGGTTTTGGAAAGCAAATGGAAATCCTACAGTAAAAGCGAATGACTTTTGGAACATCTGCGAATAACGTGCATAGTTCCGAAGAGACAGAGATTCCGAAAGGATTCTATCTCGTGAATCGAATGAACTTTGCAGTTCATGTCGATCACAGTCAATGATCTTACATTCTTTGAAGTGGATTTAACTAATAAAAGTTGAATTGAAGGGCTTACTCAGAAAATAGACAGTTGTTGGTGAAGTTGAGTTGGGAGCAAGTTTGGCAAGTGTGAGTAGAAAATCAAGTTGACATATGATAATTGAACTAGGGAATGTACATGCGAATGTGCTAGCTTATATACTGAACCATTTGGAAGAAAGAGCGAATGGGAATGAGTCCGTGATGGTTAGGAAGTAGCCAAGGTACATGTATACTAATGAAAGGCCATAGGAAACAAAGAACAAGTGCGGTAGGAAAATTGTGAATGAAGAAAAAGATTAACGGACCCATAATAACTCTTGAAACATGTTTCCGAATTGCATGGCTCTTTGGGTAGAATTAACCGTCCCTAAATCCTTCGGAGGGTTATCCTGAGGGTCTAGAACATTCATACCATAGAACATAATGATATGGAATGTCATCGCCAGCTTCCACACAATAGAAACAACTCAATCAATGAGTTCATTGGAAAAGATGGGGATAGTCAGGGTGCTTCTTTTCTAGAAAAGATTATGATCGGACCTGATTATTGATCGTTTCACTAAACACTTCATGCAGTGATTCCTGAACTGGATTGGGTGACCGGATCAAATGTATGTGAAGCCTTGATGCAAGGGTGATTCGGAATTCGGAAGATCCATTCGGAAGGATTGGTTCGGAAGAACAATGATGGAGGTGAGGTGTCCATATTGTGATCGTGACAGAGTGGTATGAAAATTGTGAATGGGAAAAGGGTTTAACGAACTAGAAATAAACCCTGAAACTTGTTTCCAAACTGTATGTTGTTTTCGGGTAAACGAACCCTTGTTTCACCTCTTTAAACGACGGCCCTGAGTGACGGGGATGAACGTGTCCACATGTTGAATTGTATGTGTTGTTTCCATAAGCTTTTAGAAGCATAGAATCGACCCTCCTATTGAGTTCCTAGAAATAGATGGGGATAGTGTAGGTGCTTCTTTTCTGAGGAAAGGCTAATAATAGAATCTGATTTCTTGGTTGAGTCCTTGTGATGTTGCTAGGGTGATTCAAGGTGTTATGGGTGACGAAGTGTTGGATGGTTTAGGTGTGACAAGTCTGCCGATGATTTGGGTTCTGAAGAGTTGATTTGGAAACGTGATGTTCGGATGGTTCGGGTGGTTCGGAAGGCGGAACAGATCATAAATCATGATCGTGACAATTGTATCCTCTGTTGGATAATATAGCAAAAAGAATGGAGACTCAGAAAGCCTCAGACTCATACACAGATACAGACACAGACACAAACATATATGGCAGATGTAAGACAAACCATGCAGATACAAACAGTGCCTACATGACCAAAGTGTTCACAACACTACATAGACTAACATTCTCACAGCCTCAGGGATGTGTCACTCACTTATCAATATTTTTCATGTTGGACTGGGCAATATACAGTCCCCAGCAGGGTTCCTAGGAGGGAGGTTCTATGGAGTCAAAAACTCAAGGTTACACCAAAAAAAGGCACAGTTTTCTATATTGGCACGTTCCTCTGTCGGCTTATGATGTGAAATAATGCCAGCTACATCAGTACTGACCTTATAGACTACATAAGAAAGACAACAAGGTGAGGCAGGGCCATGGCATCAGTGTTGTTGTCTAATATCGCTGAGGCCCACTATGGGGAGCTATTTCAGTGAATAACAATCTGTGGTGTCAGATATACCTGTGGTTAGTCATCTCAGCTCGATAAATAAAAAACTTGTTGATGCAGGGTAGGCTCTCGCTTGCTGTCTGAGATATCATTTTGCCTCTAGAGCCCAATGGTCTTGTCACTTTCATTCACCAATATTCTTTTTCCTTGGACCTGCCAGGTCCTCATGGGTTGCACAAGAGGCATGGGAAAGTTTGTTGTCAGAAAAATTCTAAGAAAAATGTTGAAAGGTGGTTCAACATTTCTACATGTCATGATCAGGGTGAACAGCAATAATGAATGTGAGGATCAAAGCCAAGCAACTGCATGTCAGTGAATGCAAAGGCAGCAAAGAGTTTGACAAGTCAAGTAGTTCAGGTCCCAGACATCATGAACCTATAAAAGGAACATATGCATAAAAATAAAATTGAATAGCTCAATTATCACCCTGTATCACTTGCTCTATGTTCCATACATACACCCTAAGGGTGGTTGTCTTTGCACTTGTACTTGCACAAAAGCAAGATGTCAGCCCATGATACAACCCTCCTGAAGCCTCAGTTTTAGCACCAGGTAACCATTAGGTATAGTTGTATTCTGCCTGGTGCTCAATACCAGAGGCTTGGTTGCCGTCAACTCTGAATTCGCAATGATCGTATCCGCCACTTTGTCGAAGAATAGCTGGTATCAGTAAAAACATTATGTCCTCTTTCTTCTGTTGATCTTTAAGGTCTTTGTCGAACGCGCTCCACCGACACGAGGGAATGCCTTAGGGTCTTGCCTCAGTGAATTTATCGTCGAATCAAGGTCGAATTTGGGCTGAGGAGACGCTAAGTACTCCAAGAAGTCTTGGGAGTGACCTGGGGTATGGATATGCCCAGGTCTTGAGACATTGCCAGTCTGGATTGTGACCTGAAACGCGTGACACTCCATAACTTCGCCTAACTGCGAAGGAATTTATCTACGAGCCGCGCTCCGTATGTTCGTCGTGGCTCGAAGTAACTCGTGATACAACGACGTCACATGAATGTCAACTGTGGCCACTCCCTTTTTGAAGTTGTCGCAAAGTTCGAAGCACCCATCGCGATAGTATTCTTGTAGGTGAAAATGTTAAAAATATAAAGTGGAACTTGCTGTTAGTGCACGAATATCGGTGATCATACTTTAGGAGTTCTGGCCGCAATCTGGGACGGCCGCTGACAAAGGTATAGAATGAATGTTTTTACACAGATCTTACTGGTGCTGGTGCTGGGAGGAGCTTAAGGATTCTTGCAACTTTTAGTATAAACCGATTATATAGATATTTCCCCAGCCGTGGCACGTGATTGCACATTGCATTGTGTGTACTTCAAAACCGTGGCAGATTTTGGCCGACGTTCTCAGGAACCTACATGCAAGCTTTGTCTGCCCTGCGTGCCTCGTTTTCTCTGTCTCGAACCATGGCTACCTCTGCAACCACTAAAGGGTTAAACTCGTTTGCTCGCGAGAAAGCTGAGGAGATATCCAGAAGCTGGAGAGGCACCAGTGCCACAGGCGGAAAAACGAAGTACTTCAGAGCATCTTCATGCACTTCCGATTTTCAACATCATTGTTGCAAGGAACTATATAGGGGGCCAGTTCGTAGAGAGTCAAACGACAGAATGGTTGGACGTCCTTGACCCCGTCAGTTGGACCTGAGCTCCTACAGAGTATATTCCTGCTGAGGTATCATATACAATAGGCCACGCAAACTCTAGTCACCCAGGTCCCACAAACAACCCCAGCTGAATTTGAGCAGGCAGTGACGGCGGCTTCCAAAGCATTCAAGACCTGGAGTCACGCCAGCGTCCTGACTAGACAACGATTCGTGCTCGAGTGTGCTACACTCTTTCAGTCGTCTGGTTCTAGCTAACTTCCCCGGCAGACTTCAACGTTTAATTCGTGAGAACCATGACGCATTGGCCACTTCCATTGTTCTGGAGCAAGGAAAAACATTCGCTGGTATGTGGTCCTTTCTGTGCGAGTACAGACGGTGACTCTATGTCCATAGATGCACGTGGTGATGTTATGAGAGGTCTGCAGGTTGTTGAGACGTAAGGATTGCAAGCTCATCGTTACCCCTATAACTAATTTGCCGTCAGAGCTGCTGGAATTACCTCTACTCTCATTGGGGAAAAATTGGAAGGTACATATATTCTGTGACCACTTTCTCGATCTGTACGCTAACCCGACCCTGCAGTTAGCAAGGACATGGATACAGAGACTCGGAGACTTCCACTGGGTGTCTGTGCAAGGTGGGTGTAACACCTTTTTTCGAATGAATGTGAGAAGATAAAATTTGGGCCTCTAGTGTTGCACCGTTCAACTTTCCTGCGTACGTGCTCTCTGCTCTTTGTTTCCAGTCCACTGACGCCAATGACTTGCAGAATGATTCCTTTGTGGTCCATTCCTATGGCAACGGTCACCGGCAATTGTCTGATTCTTAAACCATCTGAACGAGATCCTGGGGCAGCCATGATTATTGCTGAGCTGTGCGAACGTGCTGGCTTGCCTCCTGGTGTTTTGAACGTCGTACATGGTAGTGTTCCAACTGTCAATGCTATCTGTGACCACCCTGCTATCAAGGCTATCAGCTTTGTTGGGGGTGACCGGGCGGGTCATCACATTTACGAAAGGTGGGAATCATTTAAGCCCATAGACTGCTGTTATTAAGCATTGTTAAGGGGGACCAAGAACGGCAAACGAGTACAGGTGATGCATTGCGAATGCTCTCATACTTCTATATTTTAATGTAATGATCTGAAAGGCGAATTTGGGTGCAAAGAATGTGCTCCTACATTTCAGCAATGCAATTTCAAAGAAATACTGACGTTGTCTTTACTAGCATGCAATCTTCATGCCCGACGGTGAGGTAGTTTTCTGCGCCAGAATCCGGAGCTAAATGTTTCCTTTCAGCAAACCAGAATTTAAGCATCAACTCACTGCTCGGAGCTGCATACGGAGCAGCAGGTCAGAGATGTATGGCGATCTCAGTGGGTTGGTAATTTCATGTTTGCTCGCTCCAACACAATTCACTCAAGACTGATGACGCAGCTATCTTTGTGGGAACTGCCCAATCTTGGCTTCCGGAGCTGATTGAGCGTGCCAAACGTCTCAAAGTGAATGGCGGTTTTGAAGAGGGTGCAGATCTGTACGTACTAACTATAATCCTCGTGTTCAGATTTGAGGCTGAAGTGATCGGTATGTAGTGGGCCATTGATCTCACCAGCAGCTAAAGCACGCGTTGAGGGTTTGATCCAGTCATGCGTTGACGAAGGTGGGAGGATCCACCTCGACGGACGTGGAATCAAGGTCCAAGGGTACGAGAACGGTAACTTTGTTGGCCCCACTATCTTAGAGGCTAGCGTTACACAAAAGTGCTACACGTACGTCCCAATTGTCACCACAAAGTGAAGTAGGATTAAGCATGTTCTTTCAGGGAGGAAATCTTTGGGCCCGTCCTTTTGGTTATCAACGCAGACACCCTTGATGACGCTATTAGTATAATCAATGCGAACAAGTATGGGAATGGGGCAGCTATCTTCACGCAGTCCGGCGCTACAGCGCGCAAGTTCGAGCATGAAGTAAATGTTGGACAAATAGGTATCAATGTCCCCATCCCCGTTCCATTGCCAATGTTTGCTTGGAGTGGTAACAAGGTTAGTTTGCACGTGGTTAAGTGCTGTCTATAATAATGACATGTCATTCATTAAATTTAGGCCAGTTTTCTCGGGGATGTTGGTTTCTACGGCAAGAGTGGAATCAACTTCTACACACAGTACAAGGTAGATGGACGAGGTGTTGTAGATATCCTTCTTGATGCTTATGCTTCAATTGCAGACTACCACCAGCCTTTGGAGAAGCGAAGATGCCATTGGAAAAAAGGCGACGGTAGATATGCCAACAATGAAATGATGACCAATTCGTGCCATTGGCATTTGGTTGAAAGAATCTACGAAATGTCTACTTTGATCATTATCACAATACTTGTAAATAACAGCACAGTGTTCAGAGTGGAGTGGATCCTTGTTGACGCGTACGTTTCTAATGCTGATCTTGCGCCTCCAACGTCTGGCATTGCTAGGAGCTTCCCGTGAACGGAAAAGGTTATATTCCCTCTTGGGAGCTCCAATAGACATAAGCCCTGAGGTCAAAGATGCCCTGCAGCACGGATCTCCGGTGGTGGCTCTGGAATCTACAATTATCACTCACGGCATGCCACATCCAACAAATTTGCACACTGCCCTCTCAGTAGAAGCCAAAGTCAGATCTGCTGGATCTATCCCAGCTACTATTGGTGTTCTTGCTGGTCGAATAGTAGTGGGGCTGCAAAGACCACAGCTGGAGTTCCTCGCGAATGGAAATAACCCAAATCTTGTGAAGCTCTCTCGGCGCGACTTGGCCCCTGCTCTGGGACTTGGAAAGTCGGGCGGCACGACCATTGCTGCTACGTCACTTATAGCTTCCTTTGTTGGCATTCGTGTGAGTATGGGACGCTACATAAATGTGGTGAAAGTCTGGAAGTGACGCTTAGGTTTTCGCTACCGGTGGCCTTGGAGGTGTACATCGTGGCGGAGAGATTAGTTGGGATGTTTCTACTGATCTCACTGAGGTAGCCCTTTTGCTATACAGGCTCATGTGGGCTGATTTCCATCCCAAGTTAGGACGGACGCCAATCGCGGTCGTCTCTGCAGGCGTAAAGTCCATCCTTGATATTGGTCGTACACTCGAATACCTTGTAAGCCAGCTTAAGCGCATACTCAAACTCGTTCAATGTTACAAATTTGTATATACAGGAAACTCAAGGTGTTACAGTCATAACTTATGGCCCAACTTCTGAATTTCCTGGCTTCTATAGTCCAAATACTGGCTATCAGGTGAATATATTGATGGCTGTAAAGTGTGTATGCTGACGATGCATCTGAAGAGTCCTTGGCGAGTGGATTCGCCTGAAGCTGCCGCAAATATCATCAGCACGTCCATTTTCAAGAATGTCGGTAATGGAGGAGCACTAACATAGTTGTTTACTAGATGCAGGACGTCGCCTCGGCTTGAAAAGTGGCATCCTGTTCGCGGCTCCTATTCCAGATGAGCATGCAGGAGCTGCTGAGGGAATACAAGAAGCCGTGGAAACAGCTGTCAGAGAATCCGAAGAGAATGGTGTAAGTAAGCGTGGAAAAGAAGCAACGCCCTGGGTTTTGCGTCGCGTTGGGGAGCTCACCCAAGGCAAATCGATTCCGAGCAGTGAGTTGGAACCCTTTCTGATGCCTGAGAAGTCATTATGCCGCCATCCAGATATAGCTCTCATAGAGAACACCGCTTATATAGGCGGAAGAATCGCTGCGGAGTATGCCAAGCTTCACTACGGAGATGTTGAGGAATTGAATGTGAGTGAGAGTGATTTTTCTTACTTTCACAATACCCAACCATCTGCAGTAGACACCGGTTTTAAGCATACCTTCCTTCACAAAGCCTTTACACCAGGGTGAAACTATTGCGACGCAGCTTGCTCCCCCAGCAACATCTGTGTGTTTTTTTTGTGCTGTCGTAGGCAATATATCAACGGTTTGCTTGTTTAGTCCCCAGCTTCCCTATTTGTCATCGGAGCGGCTGCCCTAGACGTGATATCCCAGCCTGTGCAGCCACCAGGACAGGTACAACTAACTGCCCATTCGACACATCCCGGAAAAGTCTCTTTTTCATCTGGTGGGGTAGCACGAAATATTGCCGAGGCTGCGCACCGTATCGCTTCGAGTTCGAGCGGATCCGGCTCACATCAGGTTCTCTTAATCTCCCCCATCGGGGATGATCTAGTTGCTGGCTTCATTATCGACAATGCTCGAAAGCTAGGCATGCGAACTGACGGCTTCGTGGCTGGTCTGGATAAGTCTTTGAGCTCAGCTGTGTGTAATATGCACCTCGATATTACAGGTAACCTCACAGCTGGTGTGGCGGATATGTCCATCGTGGAAGCGCTCGACTCACGTCATGTATGTCTTGACCATCATAATTATCTCTTGTGTCTCTTTTGATTTGTTTCCTCTACAGATAATTGACATGATACATAAACACAGGCCGAAGGTAGTGGCTTTCGATGCCAACTTAAGCCCCAATGTAATATCCTCGCTGCTGAAGCTCTGTGCTCAGCGTCAAATATCTAGTAAACTTGGCACTTTCGGTTATATTTTTGGTCGAACTGATTATTATACAGCTTTTTTCGAACCCACTTCAGTGCCAAAGTCCACGTCGATCCTACGTGCTCTGAATGATATGGGACGCGATGACTTTCATTCTTCACCGGTAACATTTGCGTCGCCAAACCAGTTGGAACTGTCGCAACTTTTCCAGGAGATGCGTTCATCATCACATGATTTATCCAGCAAGGCTCATTGGTGGTCTATTATGGATGATATGGGTCTAGGAGAGCAATATCGCTCTGACTTGGCATCGCTATCCAGGCATTCGGTTTCAACATCTCAAGAATTCAATCTCTTCCAGGATGGTGTAGCCCATATGGCGATCACCTTGCTGCCTTTCTTCCAACACTTATTCATCAAGTGTGGCGAAAAAGGTCAGTCTCTGGGATGATGTCAGGGGTGGCTAGCTCATATAATTTGTAGGTGTCTTCGTAGCCATGCGTGTTGTGGGGGAAGCGGCTCTAACTGGCGATTGGTCCCTTGAACGTACCCGGCCAGAACGTCGTCAACTTGTGGCGAGAGGTAAAAACGGTATATTGGTGCTAAAGCATTATCCCGCCATACCCATTGAGCGTGAAGACATAGTGAATGTGACTGGAGCAGGGGATTCCTTTGTCGGGTCTCTGCTGGTAGCTATTGGCAGGGATTATGCATTGAACACACCGCAGAGGCTCGACGAAGTCATCGACCATGCTCAATGTGCTGCACGGTTGTCTCTAATGAGTTCTGATGCAGTGTCCCCATTATTATGCAGCACCATATCCAACCCAATGTGATCAATTTAACGTGTATGATCTACTTCATTGGCAATGGTCCTACTCGAACCTGTTCTCGAGCACGACGTCTCGACTCCCTCTCGATCGCTTGAGCCGTTTTGGAGGCTTCTTTCAGTTTGCTATTGTAGCGTGCCTTGGCAAGTGAGGTCAGTGGAGTGCTTGCGTTATAAGCGTAAAAACCGAACCTGGGCGCCATGTTTGAGGCGCGTGATGATGTTGGCAGCCTCTCCTTTCGTTAACCGATCGAACTTGGTATTTGAGTCTGGATCCACATCTAGTTTTGCAAGACCCCAACGTTTTGCTATGAACTTTTTTTGGTTTGGCGAAGCGGGGACCTTCCGCCATTTTGCGGTTCGAAAGAGTCTGTAAACAGAGGGCGTTTACCAAATACGGGAGAAATATTAGTAAATCATGCACACCCCATACTCAACCCACCAAACATGATCTTGTCTCTAGCATATGTATCGCAGCCTCGGATAGCGTCGCTCAGATTTTGAGCAGTGAGTATTCTTCGGCTTCGACGATAGGGACTAGAGGGTATTCCCGAGATAGTAGTTCCACCTGGTGATGCTGCCGTATAATGTGCATGAAATGTTGGCTGACCTAACGGTGCAAATAAAGTAAATTCTACAAAATTTGCGGAGAATATACCTACCGCTATTGGGATTGTTCCCTGGTAATGATTCTACTCGAATATAACCCCTCCCCAAACATTCTAACACATAGATATCGCCCCCGCATGCAACCCATGCATAACTACTTAAAGTTGCTATATGTGGAGAGCCGGAAGCCTCGTAGACCAAAGACTAGGTATTATAAATATAAAAGAAATATACCGTGGGCGATATATAAAGAATAAGACTCACAAATGGGTTATCATAGTCGACGAACGTAACAGACGTTGGATCCGGGACATTGTCTATGGAAAAACCAGGAACGGGCGTACCAGCGACCAATCGCTGCTCTGCACGTTCTTCTAAAGATTCAATGGTCTCGTCTGCATAACACATGTAAGGTTACAAAGTTAAGTTCTACAATGTATGAAAAGTACCTGGGATTTCATCGTCTGGTTCTAGTCCAAAAAGAGTTGGCGTTGATACTATGCCAGAGACCCGGGAATTGCTATCCACAAAGTCAATTATACGACAATCTGTCTTGCCGGTATTGGGTGAAAGTCTCATTCCTCGTCCGATCTGAATGACAAGGTAAGGTGAATTCGGTAAAGTTTTAACGATGCATAGTACCATTTGAGCGAAAACATTCTTAGAACGAGTGGGACGCGCGACAACAACGCAATCAATGTTGGGGATGTCAGCTCCCTCAGTGAGAATCGCTGACAACTGCTCAGCAACGACATCAATATATGGTTATTCTCTTACCACAGTTGACCAGGATGGGAAATTCGCCATTTTTAAACGTGGATATTAGAACTTTGCGCTCTGCTATAGTCGTCCCAGAGTGTAAATATCGAGCATCGACACCTGCAGTGCGGAACGCATTTGTAAGATCTCGTACGTGAGCTAAGTTTGCGCAGAACACCAAGGTCGACTTTCGTGTTGCTTCTTACGACCTTCAGTGACCAGGGCGAGTAAAAAAAATTAGAAACGTACCTGCTCTGTCGAGCCAGGTGTGTACGACAAGTCTATTCACCGTTTCTGTGTTTATTACGTGCGCAAGACTCGTAGCGTTGAAATCACCAGTCCGAGTATTAACTGTCACTTTGGATAAGTCAATTCGGGCTCGAACAGAAGTGAACCGAACATCGCAGAGCCTGTAAGATGTAAGCGGCGGAACGGAACCATTTGTGATGCTTACCACTGTTCCTTGATCATTTGTAAGAAGTCACGGTGATAAACAATTTCCTCGAATACAGATCCGAGTGAAACGCCATCGTGCCGACCAAAGGTAGCAGAGAAACCAATTATGGGAATAGAAGTCATCTTTTCTTCCAAAGGAGAAACTTTGTTTCCCGGTCCGACCGAATGGTCAAAGTGTCCTAATATGCGACGATATCTGTGGAAAGTATGCAATACTCGTCGGATAAATATGGCGGGTAGGACGGAACGTACGAAGGTGCAGCCGCATGGTGTGCCTCGTCCACCACAACTACCTTGAGATCTTGAGGATTGAATTTTGCGAGTCTCTGAGCCTGAAGCAGAGTTTGGTATGTTGCGACCGTACTTTAAAATGTGAACAACAGTTAGGGAAAAAAGTTTAAAGGCTTACTCACACATCTGCAGTTCCTGAAGCTTTGTGTTTTGTCCCCTGCTCTATTTCTACTGACAACTCCGGAAATAACCTTTCCACTTGAGCTGCGGACTGGCGAGCAAGCTCGATGCTGTTGACTATGATTAGAGCGCCTTTGGCGCGCGTGTCACCTCTTGGAGGTATTTGTGAAATTAAGGATACGAATACAGTAGTTTTACCTGCCCCCGTAGGCAAGGACACTCCAATCCGTCGAACGCCTCTTCTCAATGCCTCCAGGCAAGCCTCAAGGCATGACCTCTGATATGGACGAAGGATGATTGGTTCTAGCTGTGCGGCGATAGCGAAGCGACGAATATATAGCGTATAGGGAACAAGAGAGTGGCGAAGTGCCCGGAAGATGTTCATGTCAAGACATCGACAAGACTTCAAATGTTCTAAGTCACTGGCAGCGCACGTGACCGCAACAAAGCAGTAAATATAGTGGATGAACAACTTGAAAAAATGGCTATACACGGTAGATACTGCGATACTAGAAATCAAGAATCACGCGACTAGAATTCAAGAAATCTTGGCCTTTGAGAAATCCATCTCAGGATGAGCTGCTTGGAACTTTTTAAGGGCCTAGGATGGGCATGAGTTTAGAAGATTTGGTCAGAACGCAGTAGAACTAACCTCCATCTTTTTGACATCATCAGACGTTGGCTTTCCCAATTGCTAGGTGCAATGCGATGAGAAACAAGAGTCAAGGTACGCGGTGCACAGCTTACCTTTTGCTGGTTATCGAACTAAAGAATGGTCCAGTATTGGCATCAGTCATCTATGTTGGAGACACTAACACCTACCATCATTTTCTCTACCATACCTCTATAAAACAGGTAAGACTGCTTCGTTGTCCACCGAATCATGAGTGCTCACCGGGTTTCACCATCTAGATCACTAAGCTTGCTATTCTCGGGCTGGATCTTTGTCGTATCGATCTTTGGGTGGTGAGTGAGAACGTTTTCCCACCATTGCTGCTTATTGACCTTCTCCAGGTGGATATGCACCGCCTGCAGGTCGACTTTCGATGGTGCATCAGACCTCTGAAGCTTGCGATGGGGATGTCAGCGCACCCAGGCTCCATGTGCTGTCATCAACTTTGATGTCTTTACAAAGTTCGCCATCTAGAATAGCGTCCTGGCCTTTGAGACCAACACGCAGCTTCTTCTTTTGAATAGCTATGTCCAGGTTTTTTGCTCGAGTTCCTTTTGGTACAGGGATGATCACGGATACTTCTCCAAGCTCTTGTCTCCATGTATAAGGAAGTGCTATTGATTAGAAAGGTCAGGGTCAGAGGATGATGGTAATCGAGACATCCGTGCCTGCTTGTTCTGCAGTTTCCTTCTCTTTCTGAGCCTTATCGTATGCCTGTCCAACCAATTAATGTTTTGAATCGTATCGAAGTAAAAATATAACCAAACTTCACGCTCTTCCTTGCTCAGCTTGTCATATTCTGCTGGTGTCGACATATTGTGGTCGGGTTTTCGGACGCCGCGGAATCTTCCGAAGCGATCTCGCCGCCGTCGAGTTGCGCTCCTTGTTCCCTGTTCACACCCTCGCACTAATGGCTAACTCCAGCTCATGGACGGACTTTGAGGTAAGCGTCGGCATTCAAGCGTTCAATGCTGGTGAGGTCTGGTGCCCACATGTCTCACTTGCTGTAGAGTCACAAGAACAACATACGCCACAACACCGTTGCCAAACTTCAATGCATAATTTCTGGTTGGACAGATCAATGTCGCGTCTCCATTCCAAAGTCGGGTAAAAAGCAAGATCTTATTGACCGCATGACGAGGACAATGCATGAGTGGAGAGAGAACAACCAAATTGACAAGTGGCTCCGCGCCAAAGCGGTCCTTGACCAAGTTCGGGAAACTGGCCAGTGAGTGGACGCGTTTCCAGCCTTGTACACCTTCTCGAGGTGCAGCTCGTTAGTTTCAATCGGAGGCATGTCGTATTGCCCCAAGTCATTCGTTCTAAACGGTCGAGAGGCCATCGTTGAGAAACTCTTATATACCCACTACGAAGCTACATGTGGACTGACATCGTCCTTCAATTTAGGTATAGCCATTACGCGATGCCCGCTGAAGTGACCGGCGGTCTCCACCCGCATCAATCCTTCGCGACAAGCAGCTCACACAAGGTTAATGGGAATTTATCGTACCCTCCACCCGCTGGAGCTGGTCCCTCTCACTTACGATATGATGCCTATGCGCCGCCACGCAAAGCTGCTCCCTCCACTGCTCCCTCATCACCTCCCGTGAAACCTAGTCAGTTCGACTCGCCATTGTAACATCCACCGTACATAACATTTTTATAGGTATCCGCTTCAAGTCGTCACCCTTTTATCGGGTTGTGCAGACGGTATCCACAGTTACCGAGTGTCCAGGTTCGTTATCGGTGATGTTAATCTTGCCCTTCCTAAGGATATACTACGGTTTGGATCATAAACTAATCCATCGACTTTATTAGAATCTACTAGTCATATAGATAGGCGTAACCAATATCTTACTTTCACCCTTACTTCAGAACAACTCGGGATGCTCCAAGTAACAAAGTGCGCTTTTAAACGTGTTATGATTTCTACCTGACTTACCAATCCTATCTCGATAAGTTCCAGGCATCAGCTGCGTCTTTTCTGCACTTCTTCTCTCTATCATCTTCATCATCATACCGGCTTTCGAAGCGAAGCGCCATGTCCAATTGAGTTTCCGGCGACTTGCGAAGTCCGCGTCAACAATGTTCAACTCAGCGCCAACCTCAAGGGACTCAAGAAAAAACCAGGGACTGCTCCCCCTCCAGACCTCGGGAAAGCTGTGAGGCTTACATCGCAAGTCCCCAATCGAGTAGAGATGGTATACGTCAATAGTCAGCAACCAGTGCAACATAAGGTTCGTGACCTTCTTTGGACAAACAAACCCTACTTATAATGCACAACTATTTTTCCTGCGGCAGAAATTTTACATGGTTGTATATCTTGTAGAGGTCACAACCGTGGAGCAGCTGGTTGAGAAATTGAAGAAAGGGAAATACACAAGTGAGAACGACGTCCGGGCAAAGAGTTAGTTCACGGTCATTAGTCAGATATTCCAAAGTCTGATTCCAGTTAACAGTGATACAAACTGCCGCCTTTGACGATGACATTATCGCTGGGCCACAGAAAATGTCCTTGAAATGTCCTGTAAGTCAACAGTATTTCGAGCATCCCTTTTGTTGATATCTCTTGCAGCTAAGTTACATGAGAGTGAATACGCCTTGTCGGTCAATTCAATGTCCGCACGCCCAGTGCTTCGACGCTACGAGTTGGTTCTCCATGATGGAGCAAACGACTACTTGGCTATGTCCTGTTTGCGATAAGACTCTCAACGTGGATGAGCTAGTCATCGACGGGTTCGCTCTCCCGTTTGTTTGTCAAGTTCTTTGCTTACGCCAGCTGCCTGTAGTTATTTCGACCGAATCTTAATGGATACCCCCGAGAGCGTAGAGGACGTGGTAGTAGAGGCCGACGGGGAGTGGCATACATCGGACAACAAGTTCGCATCCGAAAGATGGCGAGCCTCCCATCCGTTGACCAATGGTGTTGTCAAGTCTGCTTCTCCTCACAAAGACCCAGAGATTCCTCCTTCCGCTCCCTCATCATCACCTCCGTCGAAGGCCACAAACGCTCGTGCATTACCAGAAATCATCACCTTAAGCGATTCTGAGGACGACGATGAAAGAATTGTGAAACGAGAGCTATCACCAAGGAGCGGTACGACTTCTCAATCTTTGTCATTTGTATCGAGTCGAGGTCGATCCGGGAGATCACCGCCACTACCATCGAAAGCAAGCTCTTCAAATGAAGTCATTGACCTAACTCTCGATTCGGATGATGAAGTTCCACCCCCTAAGCATACTCAGAAGCGCAAGGAGAGGGAGGCAGACGACGTAATGGATGTGTCTGCTGCGTGGAAGAAGCAGCGGTATAGTGCTCCATCGGGCTCAAGCCCTGGTGGATATGGAGGCTATTCAAACGGAGTTGAGACCTCGACAAGCTCTGAAGGTGGAGCAGGGTTGGATGGGAAGAGCAATCCGACGTATGGAGAATCTGCATCGTCAGGGAACAATGGCTGGGGACCGGTGCGCATCCCACTTCCTGCGCCGCCTCAGTCTGCATATCAAGCTCCTCTTTCTCACCCCCCCCCCTCTTTGACCGGAATGTCAGTACATCCACAGAACATGAATGGGACATACACTAGCTATGGCTCAGTCCTCTCACGCTCTGACTTGGTGAGACCGCGGTCACCTGTGCATACACATATGGCACCTTACTACAATAATCAATATGGCCATCCTCCACCAGGACACACCAGGGGAGAAGCATAGCGAAATTGTAGCTTCGTGTTATCCATTTTGGACTTTCCTTGTGTACCCTACGTCCTTCTAGTTGTTTTCTTTTGTCACTTTGTGCTTTTGTAGTATTCCAATGCAGTCTTCCGCGTGATCATCAAGAAAAACTCACATTAGCCGAATATATGACGAAAGGTACAAGTACATAATCGTCTGCATGAACACATACACATAATGGACATTTGAGAAGAATTATAGGTCTTCTCCAAAACTAACTCTAATATGTGGAACATTGCTCTCTCGTGTATGGACTGGTGGTGTCGGTGGAGGTGATGGTGGACCAGCATTCTCACATCGTAGCAAGGCCGCGTCTTTCAACGCTGCTCGATGGGGTGTGGCAGGTATTTGAGCTGTCACGTCAGGAGCCATGGGTAGTTCTTTAATAGGAGTCCCGGAAGTTGAAAATGAAAATACCGACGTAGACCCACTGGCATCAGGTTGAGATGGATATTGTGAACACTGCGGTGGATCGTGATCCTGGAGATCGATTGAGTCTGGTATCTGAAAACGGGATTGCGCTGGAGCAGGATTCCGTTCTGTGTAGTATCGCAGGCCAGTGCCTACTTTGGGTGACCGCATAGCATCCTCGCTAAACGTTGGGGAGAGGATGGGTACTTCGGATGTAGATGGAGAGGAAACTGGTAGGTTTGACATTGACTGCGCCGATGAAGAGGCTGCAATCATACTTGGAGATAATCTGCAGCATAATGTCATTAACATATGACCGACACATAATATAATACGTACTTAATCTCCTTCTGGCTTGAAGGGGTGAGAATCGCCTCTGCAGGTTCCGTGGTGGTAGTACTGCCGAACCATGATTTCGTGTTGACAAAAGCATTCGACCATGAGGCTCGTGGCTTCTGGCTGGAGGTGGAACCTCGAAGGCTGAGTCGGCCAAAGTTCCACGTCTTGCCTTCACTGCTGTTCCCTGGTGATAGCCCACCGCTAATTTCAGGACTCTTGAAAGTATCCCCATTCAAGGGTAGGTTGTGTACGCTCAAGCTTGTTCTTGAGCTGGCAGGAGTCACGGGAGAATTCAGGCTGGCGAGAGTTGCGCCCGATGCTCGATGTGAGTCGGCATCGATGGTTGACGTGGGAGAAGGAGGGCCACACGCGTAGGAAGAGTCATAATACGATAACGAACGGGACAAACTTGGCCCATACTTGGGGGGATTAGCTAGAACAAAGTCTGCACGTTTTTGAGGGTTGGATACCAATTCTGGTAAGCAGAGAGGGCGAGGTGGTGGTCGAGGCATCGTGTGTATTGGAGAAATGGGTGGTGTGAGATACTTAGGCCTAATGTGCGTGGAGTAGCTGCGAAACTTTGATACGCAAGAGAGGTGCAGATTGAAGGAGAAAAGAGAGGACAAGGCTCGATCTACGGCCTCATGGACCCCAGTCTGTGTTACAGCTGCAAAGCAGAGTCCAGACACTGGGTACTGATTGTCTGTTTCGCGAGGGGACGTGACATGTCACACGTTGAAACTGCCACACGACAATCAAACAATAGTGATATAACAATAAGAAGAGATATTCTTGTGTGCAGTATTATATCATACAAGTCCGGAGTCAATTCGTGTATATTTCCGGGCTACCTCTAAAATATTAATTGCAGACTCTATGCTAGGAGGCGACGGACAGGTACGCAGAAACAATCATGGAAATAGAGTGATACAACGATAAATATGACCTGTGTGAACAATGAGTTGTAGGAATCAATATAGCGCATTGGAAAGTTACCGACTTGAATCATGAGCTCTGTATACAAAAAACCAGGTTGGGCAAAATCACATATGACAGTAGAACTGAGAACTGAGAGGGACACAGTTAAACAAGAGATGAGATGTACCACAACTTGCGGCAAAAGAAGACTCACTGTGATTGTAGTTGCAGCAAACATCCTTCCGGAATATCCACCAAGTCACCACGCTTCTCGTAAACCTTATAATCTCAACGTGAGAACGAGGGAGAATAAAAAGAGATATAGCGGCTAACCAACAACCATTCCTGTGATCAGACACCTATGTCCACCCAAACCACCATTTCACTCCTCAAAGTGGTCCATTCATATGACACATAAATGAGAATGCCAGACACGAGTCGTTGTTGGAAGGTTGGGGTGACGTTTCATTGCTATTGTCCGCATATACGATGTCCATGTACAGATTGAACGGTATCCTGGTGAGCTCTCCGAACCAACTTTTGATGGAAGATACCACAGATCGACCGTAGCCAAAGGGTTCATCATCGACATCCATCATTTCCGGGATTTCTTTATATAAGGGCTCGTCCTCGATTATTTTCACAGCTGAGCTTTCACGCCATGAAAACATATAAGTTGAGATACATGCAGATTGGAAAGTGAAGTCTGAGTCGGCAGAGGGTTCTTCGATTGGAGTTGGAGCAAAGCTGACAGAAAGATAAATCAGCCAGCAGTTACTTGCTCGAAAGCTACGTACCTTTCGGGTGTGAATGTGTCTTGATATTCTATATCCATAGACATATCCTCCTCAGGAACCGATACGGCTGCGACGTTCGTGAAATCTTCATGATAAATGGGTATTGTGGTATCCTCTGTCTGTACATCGTCCGCTTTAGATCCTGCATTACACTTCACGGATAAAGTAGTCAATTTGAAAACTGTCAGAGAAGAAATTAAGAGGGCGTACGAGCGACCACGGTTTGTAAGGTCGGACCGTTTTCCAATCAATTGCGTCGTCGAAACTTTCGTGGAGACCCGTGCGACGGGTAAAGGTACTCCTGAATTCAAACGCACAGGAATTTGAAGCAAGAGCTGGGAAGCTAGTTGATAAGCAAGCGGAGTTCAGGAACGCCATTCTCTCAAAAGGGTATTACTGTAAAGCTGCAAGTAGAGTTGAGTGCTTCACGGTAGTAAGGAAAAAGGTAAAGCCCTGAGGCAGGTCTTTTAAACCAACATGTGGCTGATCTGAATCCATCCAGGCCAAAACCTGAGTTGAACCAAACACCGACACCTGACGCGCCAGCCACTCACGTGACTTCGTCGTTATATTTGTCAAAATGAAACACTAGATTGGTAAAGATTGACGTGACAATAATAACCAGTGAGAGATTAGTGACACTGTCACAGTCAATGGACGGTTTTCGATACGCAGGCGAGAACGTCTGCTACTAGTCATTTGCAGCGGAATTGACTTTCTGCGATGTTGGAACCTCGCATATAATCAGAAGATTAAACGAGTATCATTGGACTTAGCCTAATTAGCAAGGTCTAACATTCATTGGGCATTGGCTTCCCTCCTTAGATCGACCACGAACAAACGGTCCCGTTAGTACCCTAAACAAGTGATATAAGCCAGGGAGTAAAAAATCAGTGATTGACGATGACATACACATTCCTCTTTGTGATCTTCTCTGCTTCAAAAAACATAAATGAAGAGACCAATTTATATAAAATAATTTTCATCTTATATCGCAGAATCATTTAGCCTTGGGTGGTCAGGTATGGGAATCTGATATAGTTACTCAATGACAGCAAACCTCATACCGATACATGACTAACGACGAAACAAAATGAACATCTCCTCAGTAGATACACGAGAACTTACTCGGGGGCCTGCGGAGAAGGCCAAGAGATTCGAATAGAGTCCTGGTTGCTCTTTGACTCTCGTAGGAAGGTCCAGCCAACGGTTCGGACTGGTTCACTTAGGTCCGCGTGCACGGGAAGTTTAATGTCATTTTACTCACTCGAACTCCCATCCCGTCACTCCCCATACTCCTCTATCCAGGTTTAGGCTTCCACAGTCACGTGGGCGAACTGACCCTTTCTGATATGCACATTAGTGCGTCTTGTACCATCTTTCATGATGACTGGTTCCGAAAGCGGAATCTCGTCGTCCTGCGTCGCTACTTGGAGCGAAGAGTGTAGAACCGGGATTAGTCGTAGCGATTCTCGCAGTATGCAATCCAACAACGGGAGGGCATCAAGTGCTGCGAAGACATCAGTGTAGTTGTTCGAGCCCATAGAATTGTCGTTTGGTGCCTCATCCACCACTAATGACCCATCAGATTTAGAGTATAGGCTACGCATCTCTGCCCTGAGTCGGGCTTGAACTTCCTGGTGCTGGGAAAGAAGGTGAAGAGTCCACATGATGGTCAAGGATGACGTGTCTGAACCTGCGAACAGAAAAGTTGATATTTGATTCAAAATGTCATCATCAGAAATGCGTTGGTCGGCTGGGAGGTCCGTAGAAAGGTTGGATATTACTACGAAAAGAAAGTAAATTAAGCTGCTTCATTGAAAGTGGCGATAGCTTACGCAGAAGACTCAAGAGGTCTTTATTACTTCTCGTGTCACTATCGTCCAGTAACTGTTTCTTCTTTTGTTGCACTAATTGTCTACCAACTCGGTATATAGTGTCCCGGCTCTTGGCGACGACTCGGGATTTTTCATCAGGCTGCATCCTTAGATCAAGTTCTCTATCATGAGTGATACACGAATTCACTTGCCCAGAGACAATGAGTGAACGGAAAATATATACCTGCCAACGTCTTCAAATCTCCACCTTGTGAAAACATGAACTCGAACATGTCTCTATAAGCTAGATAGACCTCGTCCGATTCGTCATGGATAGCATGGAATGCATAACCGAAGCCTGGCGACAATTTTAGCCTCTAATAAGAAATAATCAATAAAATAAAATAAAATAGTGTACAACGTTGTACGTCCAAGCCAGTGACAAACATCGATGTTAGCATAGTTTATCCGGTCTGTCATGAGGTTTAGCCATCTGTCACGAAGCTAGGAAACGCCATAATATGGATCAGCAGCCCAAAATCATAGATGAAGAGCGATGTCTTAACCTCTTCTGCCTTTTGAAAAAAACATTGGCGTAAATGCGCGTAAATTTTGAGGCGAGAAAACTGGATTAGAAACTTTGCGCTGTAATAACAGTACACGACCATGAGTTAGATCCGATAGTTGCTTGGCTGTCGTCTATGAAGATGCCCTTCAGATCCAAGTAAACCTTCCCCAATCAATCGAGTAATCAATCTGCGCGACTGCCATGGCTTTTCATAGAATGTAGTTCGGCCCAAGATATGAGAAACAGCAAGAGAATCCAAGGTCATCAATCGTTCATGCTATGCGCACATCGTTAATTTGCAGCTGTTTCTAGAACAAGGTGACGCACACCACCCAATCCTATTATTCGGAAAGTCGACCATATTGCTTCACCATCTTTTCAGTTTCTCGGGATGATATCCCAGCATCCAGCAATAAGTGCAAATGTCTCCCCAACAACCCTGACACAGGAGGCCCGGGAAGGTCATGTAAAGGTGAAAGAAATGGTATGATCAAAAGATGATAGGTTGCATATATTATTAATAGAACTGAGAGGAGGATAGAAACAGTAAAACAGATAAGACATAAAAAATGTATTGCATGACAGACAGTAAGGCTTCATTTTGCACTTGAATGTGCTTGATTAGAAGGACGAACTCCGACAAAACGCTGCCAATATAGGTTGTGAGGGACTACATAACGTGATCTGGTGTTGAATTTATCCCCACGCCAATGTTAATGATTGAAGTCAGTTCGATAGTCTTTGATAAATTCTCCCTTCTCTTCGATCTTTGACTGGTAGTAAGGGTTGTTTTGTAAGATTTCCACTGATATAGACAAGCTGTAAAGAGAAATCTTCATTGACACCAAGAATATGATAGGACCAGGCGCAATATGAAGATAAAGGGGAATAAGACGAGAGTGAAAAGGGTCTATGAGGTCGAGAAATGGAGAGTCGACAGGAGTATGTACTAAGAAATTTAACCAGAGCCTATGAAGAAACGTCAGATAGTGGTTGCTGGAGTAGAAAGAGGGACTCGTACCACCAGAGTAAACCTTGCCGAACAAGACCTCTTGCAACTTGTCGTATAAGGAGAGTACACCAGCACCAGCAACTCCACGGAGGATGTTGGCGCCTGCGCCTTTGAACAAAGACCTTGTCCCCTCCTTGGCAATAATCTGGAATGCGGTATGTCAGCAACCAGTAGAAAGGAATGTCTTATATAATTAATTACCTGTGAACCGGCATCGAACATGGATTTGTAGTGGACACCACCACCAGAAGTCATCATCATACGACGCCTAGGATTGGACGTAAATTAATGTCGCAATATGATACAGATGTATTGCACAAACCTGATAGTGTCAAGAGGGTAGGATGCAAGACCAGCACCAATAGTAACACCCCAACCGAGGAAGAATGAGGCAAAGAAGCTACCCTCCAGAGCTCCAGTAAGAACAACAGGCTCTGAACGGATATGAGATAAGTAATGATTGACGGAATCACCGCTAACGCACTAAGCGAATCGTAGACACCAAAGCTTAAACCTATGTTAGAGGACAAAGGCCAAGATAGTTGACATAGAATGGAGCTTACTAAAGACCACGATAGACGATGATACCGACGACAGATGGGATGAATCCACGGTAAAGACCACCGATGCCGTCAGAAGCTAGCGTCTTCTTGTATACATCGACGAGACCGTTGAATTGCCTGGCACCTCCACTCTTGGCAGATTTAGCATCGTTAGCGAGACGTGTACGGGCGTAGTCGAGGGAATAGACGAAGAGAAGTGACGAGGCACCAGCAGCACCACCAGATGCAACGTTACCCGCGAACCACTTCCAGTAACCCTCGCTCTTCTTGAAGCCAAAGAGGGACTTAAAGTAATCCTCTGCAGATGTCCATTAGAAACATGCACAACGACGGAACAAAACTATGCTTGCTGAAGGCGAAGTTCAAGGCTTGCGTAGGGAAGTAACGGATGACGTTGGCCGTGTTACCTCTCCAAAGGGAGAGAAGACCTTCATCCCTATATGTACGCGAGAAACAGTCGACAATACCCTTGTATGGGGTTGCCAACCGGCCTTGTTTAATCTAAAACAGTAGAAGCATGTAGAAGCTCGTGCATGGGATAAGCCAGCCAGACAGACCATTTCATCCTACACCATACAGTGTATCAGTATCCCTGACGATGATAAGCTTAGGAGATCAAGCACCTGGTTTTGAACAAGAAGCTATGGCAAAATGGTAAACAGCTATCTCTGCCAACAAAGGGCATTCGGAACAGACCTTGACACGTTCAATGGGGGCCGCACTTGTCTTTGCGACAGCCTAGAGTGTTCCAATGGATAAGAAATCCTGCTTAGAATACGATATGCTCGCACGCACCGCGGACACACCACCCATCATGAAATCGACTGTTTGACGTGTCAACGAGTTTGCTCTATGGGCAACTCGAAAAGTAAATACTTACTGGCAAAATCCTTAGGAGTCTTGACCCTTTTTGCGTCGGCCATTTTGAGTGTAAAGGTGGGCGACCAGGGGAAGGGGAGAGAGAAAGAGTCTGAGCGGTGGTTTGGGAGAAGAAAGCGGGGAATGAAGTGTAGTCAAAATTTTCTCTTTTCTCCGACGGGTTGGCGCAGGCGCCTACAATCGGACACTACCGGGTGCCCCAATGGGTAGCCATCCGTTCCCACATAAACCATCTCAAATGTTGTATTGAAAGTGTGAGGAATGGACAAAAGAGTATCAATCCCTCCAAAATGTAACTAATAAAAGTGGAAGCCCACACCATCCGGCGCAAGAACAAGTCGACCGCCCATTGCAAGATTTTAGGAAAAAGATGAGACATCGGAAGATATTCCAGGGACGAAATCTCAGCGGATGGGAACTGAAACCGATTGCTGAGGAGCGACAGTCAGAAGCCAAAACGAATGACGTTGTACGGAACAACCACCCACGTCTGTAGGATTGCAATCAATAAGCTTTGCAAGTACAATCTCCATATCACTTACGGAACTATGACCGAAGAACTAAAAGGCCGTAGGATCATTGCCACTGCAAGAAACAATGAGCTCCAAAACAAATGCCAAATAAGGACGCATACTCGGGACTCTTAGTCGGGTTCGAGTCAGGAATCAGATCCCTTCGGACGGCTACAGGATCCCTGCCACTGCAAGAAACAATAAATGAGCTCCAA
>QMFG01003105.1:38374-97725 GCA_003314545.1 Ramaria sp. MG151
GTTCGAGTCAGGAATCAGATCCCTTCGGACGGCTACAGGATCCCTGCCACTGCAAGAAACAATAAATGAGCTTCGAAGCAAATGCCAAATAAAGTCGCATACTCGGGACTCTTAGTCGGGTTCGAGTCAGGAATCAGATCCCTTCGGACGGCTACAGGATCCCTGCCACTGCAAGAAACAATAAATGAGCTCCAAAGCCAATGCCAAACAAAGTCGCATACTCGGTACTCTTAGTCGGGTTCGAGTCAGGAATCAGATCCCTTCGGACGGCTACAGGATCCCTGCCACTGCAAGAAACAATAAATGAGCTCCAAAGCCAATGCCAAACAAAGTCGCATACTCGGTACTCTTAGTCGGGTTCGAGTCAGGGATCAGATCCCTCCTAACGTAGGCAGAAATGACATCCAGAGGCAAGTCACGGGCCTGGATCGCAATCTTAAAATGGGGGGTATTTTTTTTTTTTTTAAAAAGGCAGTTATGCAGCGTGAAATAAAAGTTCACCTCGGCGGGAATGGGCACTGCCAATGACTCTGTAACGAGGCAGGCAACAAGAGCTAGCAGAATCATCTTGGACAACATCTTAACGTAAGAAAGTTCTAATGAGCGAAATGAACAAAGTTCGAGGGGATGGTCGTCCGGCGGCCTGGAGAATACTGTAGAAATGGTATGGTGAGAAGGTGATGAGATAACGAAGCGAAAGGACTAACAAGCGAAACGTTCAAAGGAGATGGGGGTTAGAAGGAAGATGGTTTGTTTGTTTGTTGAGCCCTCACGGCATCTGATGGTTAACAATCGGCGGCTATCCGAGATCCAGCTACGCAATCAATCAGAAGGAATGATCTAGATTCCAGCTTGAAGCTATTAAAACATTGGGAGCACACACACACACACACATCTTGATCAGGAACGTCAGACATTTAGAACAAACTAAACCAGTCTCGAGACAAGTCAATTTGCCTGCTTACTTCATTATATAGTGACCGTTACTATTCAAGAATCCTTCCTGTATCCCAGCCATGGCATTCGATGTTTCGATGTCTGACTCTCGGTTTGCACGTCTCAAAACAGATCCTCGTTTTCGCAAACCACGCAGAAAATCATCTAAGGTCGTCGTAGATGATCGCTTCAAGTCCATTTTCGAGAACGAGAAACTCAAAGGGAAAGCTAAAGGTGGGTAGAAATATACACGTTTGAGCACCACTTGCCAATGTCGTTTTAGGTGCCACGGTCGATAAATATGGGCGGAAACTATCCTCGACTCGTAACAGCGACAACTTGAAACGTCTCTATCGCCTTGAAGAAGATGAAGAAATCCTACACAAATCTGCTGTGCCCGACTATGCTCGTGGCGAAGTCCTGATGGACAGTTCCGGCGAAGAGGACGAAGAGGCTCACGAATCTGACGAGGACAATGACGAGGTTATTTTGGGGAGGAATATCCACATGCCCATCAAGGTTCCCGCGGATGAGCCCGAGATTGATCTAGACGAGTCACAGTGTGCTGAACCTGATGCCCTTGCAGAGGCCAACGGGACCAACGCTGCCGATGGTAACGTATCTCGCACCTCTGCTAGTGGCGAACGAACAAATCGCCTGGCAGTCGTCAACTTGGACTGGGACCACGTCCGAGCCTCACACTTGTTCAAAATCTTCACTTCAGTTCTCTCTACCTCATCGTCCGCTGTACGCGGACGTGAGAAAGGGGTTACAAAAGCCTCACAAGGGAATGTACTGAAGGTGCAGATATTCCCCAGTGAGTTTGGGAAAGCGAAGATGGAACGAGAACGGAAACAAGGGCCACCAAAGGAACTCTTCAAAAAGTCACTTGATGATGGCGGGGACCATAAACCTCTTGATGTGGAGGAAGACGATGGCAATGAATATGATGAAGATGCACTCCGAAGATATCAACTGGAAAGGCTTCGGTGCGTTTGTTCGTCGCACAAGTAGAGTGGACTCGTTTAAACGCCATGTAGGTATCACTATGCAATTGTCACTTGCGACACTATCGAGGCTGCCTCCCATATCTGTTCAGAACTTGACGGGACGGAACTCGAGCGATCCGCCAACTTATTTGATCTGAGCTTTGTGCCAAACGACATGGTCTTTGATGACAACGAAGTCAGGTACGTGTTTGCTATATTCTCGTTGATATGATTCGACAATGTCTGTTCCAGGGATGAGGCCACACAGGAGCTTTCTGATAACTATAAGGGTGTAGAGTTTGTCACAGACGTGAGTGGTTGCCCTCATCTCCACCCTCGATACTCAAAAGTTCATCAGGCCCTTCGTCACTCTAAAGTGAAGCTGACTTGGGACGACGACGATCCGGAACGGAGCAAAGTCACCCGCCGCACGCTTTCGCGAAAGGAAATCGACGAGTCCGACTTCAAAGCGTACCTTGCCTCCTCTGGTAGCTCCGATGAAGCTTCTGATGCTGATACTGTCGCCGCTGCGAAACGGAATAAAATGCGATCCCTTCTTTTAGGAGGGGTGGACGAAGACAATGAACTCCTACCAGAAGGTTGGGGTAACAAATCCGATAAAGCTGGTGAGATGGAGATAACATTTACTCCCGGACTGAGTCGCGGTCAGAATGATGTGGGAGCCGAAGACGAAACAACGTTACAGCGATATCTTAGGAAGCAGAAGGAGAAGCGTAAGCAGAAGACGGTAAAGGTTGAGGAAAAGAAAGGCGGGAAAGAAACAGCCCAGGACGATGAGTTTTTCGGAGAGGACAGTGAGGATGAGGGACGCAGGTACGCGTCAGTTACAGCTGGTGGGAAGGAGAGCAAACCCGGAGCCAGAGAACCAAGCTCTCACAAAATCAAGCACACGGAGTCAACCCCTGCCGAACTTGAGCTTCTTGTGACATCGGTAGAGCCGTCTCAAGAGCCGAAACACTTCGACATGCGCTCTGTCATCAGGGCTGAAAAGCTTGGATCGAAGAAACGGGGGAAGAAGAACAAGAGAAGCAAAGACATTAGAGCTGACGGGGACGAAGCTCAAGAACATTTCGCCATCGACGTCAAGGACGATCGATTTAAGATCGTACATGAGGATCCTGCGTTTGCTATTGATCCCACCAATCCTCAGTGAGCGGTTTTCCCAGTTTATAAAATGTGCATTGTTGAAATGTTTCGGATGGCCACTATAGTTTCAAAAAGACGAAAAGTATGTCGGCGCTTCTGGAGGAGCGTGCAAAACGACAACATAATGGCCTGAAAGCCGAAAAACACTCGGGAAGGAGCGGTGACCCCGAGTCAGCAAGCCTGAGGAGTCTGGTCGAGAGCATAAAGCGTAAGAGTGCCATGTCAGAGGAGAAAGTTGGAAAGAGGAGAAAACTACGTTGAATGTATCTTGTACGGATACATTTTTTATGTGCATCTCCTGGCCACTGACACCTTGGTCCACAAAACGTCATGGTCCAAACTATTTCAAATTGTGATGGTCCCTTTCCACTATAAATTTTTCACTATGTATCTTACATTTTTTATTCGTGATTAAGCCAGCATGCTATATCGACATAACACGGCATAATCTGCGTCGGATGAAGGCAAATAGTCTCGCTGACCGAGCGAAACGATCTAAAAAGGATGCATCTATCAATCGTCAAACGGCCTGTCTGGGTGATTATTTATGGGCGAAGAAACTATGACATATGGGGGGTTCAGTTCCCTTTAGTGCAGATGAGAAGAGGAACACGTTGGTACTCTGTGCAGTGCAGATGCAAGCGACGTACATGAGTAGGATATCCCACAGAGAAGGGATGGAGAAATGTACCAATGCAATCAGATGTTTGGACATAGGTGCGGATGGTTTGGACTATCGCCCCGACCTTGCTCTCGCCCTCCACAGCGAGAAGGTGAATGTCCCAACGAGGTTTTGGGGAAAGTATCATAGACGGACTCATCATCGGGACAATGGGAGGTATCAACGTGTTCGTTGTATGTGTACTCGTAAAAAGTGAGTCGGGTCTCAATTAATTGCATTCACGCCATATAGCATTGGGACTTTCAACTGAATGGAGAAATCCCAATCCCATGAACGTATTTGAACATTTGCAAGTTCCCTAGAAGACGGACTTTCACCTGCGTTCATGATCTTTTGTTTGCGGATATGTCTCCAACCCAATCCCACCCCCGGCCCCTTCTCGTAAGGACACACTGAATCGGAACTCTTTTCTCTCAGTTTCCTACCTCGAGATTGGGCGTTAAGTCCTGGAATTCTTTCTTGTTCTGCGACAGATAAACAAAGAAGACTTGCAACTTCATAGCATGAAGTCTATCATCAGCGATGTCTTGAATTCGTGAACCTCAACTTTGAAGATATCCAAACCACCATACTCGAGTTCACGTGGGAATGCCGAAATATGACCACCGCCATCTTTCTGTCGTGTTGTATGAACCAGAGAAACTGCATGTAAAAGCGCACTGCAGGGCCCCCGATCTTAAGTCCTACAACGCTGATGCTATTTGCGTTCCCAGTTGTCTTACTTGGCCTCGGTGATGTCCAATCTGCCACCATCTCCAACTGCGGAACCACTGGAGGGCCCAGGCTCGAGTTGTCTTTGCTTCACGATGGCGATCTTTGGACCTTGACGCTGACACTGGGCAAACAGACCACTCTGGGTATTCGAGATTGTGACAAACTCTTTCCTCTAGGAAGCTCAGGTTTATATACTGGTTTAACGAGGGAACTTGAAAGCCGCATAGGAATCGGTCTATGTAGTCTTCGACCGAGTCTTTCCCTTGATACCAGCTCGTGCCTTCCAACTTTGTAAGCGCCGAGACTTGTTCGTTCCTTGAGCAGAAGTTTTCCTCAAAGGACCTTTCAAACTCTCTCCAGTCCGAGTATTTGGCTCTTTGAGTTCTGCGTTCGGTCCGCATCACTTCGTTTGAAAAACGAGCCGCTCGGCCAGTTTTGAGGAAGGATAGGGCCCAATGGATTCGAACTTGGTCATTCGGGAAGTCTCCTTTACAAATCTGGTAGAACAGCAGAAAATTAACATCGAAGGGGTATGTCCATGAAGACGTGTGGTGAATACAAATGCAAAGCGGCTCGCACGGAGGATCCGTGGTATTCTATATGAACATAAACGTAGGAATGAGTGGTCCGATGAATCTGGTAATGAGGGACGTACCTTATTATTCTGAGTGCATGGTTGGCGCTGCTGGCTCCACAAAATACATTGGAAACTTGGTCTCAAATAGATCATCGAGGATATGTTCTAAATGCCCACGGAACACAGCCACATGTATGTCTTCCGCCTCGGACGGCGCTGCAGGTATGTCTCTCAAAAAGGCTTCAATAAGCTGTCTTAATCTTCCAGCGATATCGACGCGCTTAAGATTATGCAACTTTTGCGTTTCCTCCTCTTTGGACGGTACGGCATATGCTGTCCACGCAGTACCCCAAGAAGGATGATGCTCCGCAAGTTTTACTGCAAGAGAATCAATACTACCATTCAGGGGATATTCGGTTAGTGCATGGTACCCGTTGAGGAGCCGGTAACGATCAATCCAGGAGAAAGTAGGTTCAGTCTCCCAATCGCTTCGTGGCTTTAGCATCATTGAGTAATACCCTCTGCTTATGAGACCTGGTAAATTATACCGCTGGCCGATATTGATAAGAGCAGTGATGTCCGCGGCAGAGCAAGTCCCAGTGTTTAGCATCTCTTTGATGGTTTTGAACATCAGTTTTCCCGCGTCTGTGCAACCGCACAAGTAAAACACGTCGAGGAGGAGCACCGCTTGGGCCCCTCGTATAGACATGTTCGTCTGGGCCACCAGGTTAGCCAAGCCGGTGGTAGCCCACGCTTCGAGGCCCTGGATATCGTACTTGTGAGATATTTTGGCCAGTTGGACATAGCGATCCACATCGTCCACAGAAACGCGAGCCTGGAACAGTTTCCTGATAAAATGTGAGTGATGCGTGGGGGTAGCATGAATTGTAACCATACTGCGAGTGAAGGCCCCACAGGAGCGTCTCAAACTGTGCGGGTGTATCGCCTTGAAGGATTATCGGACTCGCATCATAGGATCCCTCACGACTAGAATTGTCGCCTTGGGGAAGGGATAGCATCGTTTTCAACGCCGAGTCTTCCCCATCTGTAAATAAAGTAGGGTCGACCTGTAAAGAAAACGGTCAGCAGAATCTTGTACTCTAGGGGATTTTCACCCAGACCTTGAACAACGTTCCCTCCACCTTGAAGACAATGCTCTGGCCGGACAGATAGAAAGTACTGTGGGGCCGACCACTGTCTCTGCATCGAATCTGTTAGATAATGAACCCTTTAAGGAGACTTTCGTACTTACTCTACATGCTGTGTAACACTGATTGTGCTCTCTGGGTCTGGCATCGTCGTGGAAGTGGTTGAGTTGAGCGTTGCTGTTGGCAGTGAACAGTGTCACTGCAGCTGTGCCGCGGGCATATTTCTTGAGGATCGAGTCTTCAACGGTTACAGAGTCTAGAAACAATAAACGTCTCAAGGAATTGAATCTTTCGAAAACTGTAGTCGGTGACAGGCAAGGAAAGCCCGACTACTCAGGTTCCAATATTAATACCATCACTATCCTGTAGATTTCTAACCGTAAATCCGACTATAATGTATTCACAAACTTCACGGCAAGCCGTCATGGATTCATGTTCCAGTTCATGAGAATGGAGAAGTGGTTCGACCCCCATGTTAATTTCTGCTAGTTAGGGAAAGAGTCCCTTCTACGTGCCAGTCGTTTAGACACAAAGATGGCTCGTCGTTTCCTATTCACTTGGAACGTGTCATCAACGATCTTTCGGGACTAAGCTATCCCTGTGCTTCGAAGAAGTTTGAATTGTGTATTCAAAATATGTGCCAAGAAAACACGATTGCACCCATTTAATTGGAGTTCAGAGTCTCAAAGTCCCTAAGAGCTATGTTTCAATATCTCTTGCCCACACAATATTCCTACGGGGTTCGACCCGATATTAAATGTATCCTATCAGCGACCTGTCCGCGTGCGCGATGGGGCGATCGCTTTCACACCCAATGCTTACTCAAGGTGAGAGACAGCAGAGCAACACAAGAAAATATAGAAGTGCGGTAGTAGGGAAGTGGTTAGGGCAGGCGAAAAGAAGATAAGCTCAAAGCCTTTATGGCTATAGTGAACATGAGAAAGGTTCCAATCCAGCTTCGGCAATTGATCCTATGCTTTCCGATAACTGTGCTTGGCTGAATAGGCCATTGGACTTTTTCTGGATTTGGTACCTGTAACATTATGTTATACCTGTATGCTGTCAAATGTATTTTCAAGAGGAAATAATTTTCTCGATGTTGGAAAGCCGTGGATACAAGACGTTTCCATAGCTCGCCCAGAGTCAGTGCTGAGACCAAGAACTACTAACGAAAATGGAACATAATCTCGAACCTCTTTGCTACCTTTAGTAATTTATGGGTTAGACGCTCCAGTTAAATCCCATCAAGGCTACGCAATATGAGGAACAATTAGGAAGGGAAAGGGAAACAGTACTGTAGTTTGAGTTTTGCAATGAGTCATCCACCACAAGCTAACGGCTGGCACGAATATTTCCCCAATAACATGGGAATCGAACCACCTCTCCATTTTCATGAACTGGAACATGAATGGATGGCTTGTAGAGCCAGGGGCGTCAACCATGCAATCAAAATAAAGTACGTTCTCCATTACCAGATTCGTCAAGTTATTCAGTCCTACGTTTGTATTCGTATAGGATATCACGCATCCTCTGCGAGACGCTTCACACTTGTATTCATCACACGTCTTCATGGACATAGCGCATTCGATGTTAATTTTCCGTTGCTCTAGGTATGAATTCTATGCGGCTTTCAAGCTCATTGAACCAGTATATAAATGGCCTACACTTTCTAGAGGAAAGAGTTTGTCACAATCTCAAATACCCAGAGTGGTCGCTGTCAGCGTCAAGGTCCAAAGATCGCCATTGTGAAGCAAGGACAACTAGAGCCTGGGCCGTCTAGTGTCCCGCAGTTGGAAACGGTAGCAGATTGGACATCACTAAGCTCAAGTAAGACAGCTGGGACCGCAGACAGCTTTGGCGTTGTAGGACTCATGCCCCACAGTGCGCTGTTGCTTGCAGTTTCTCTGGTCCATACAACACAGCAGAGAGATGACGGTGGTCATATTTCAGCATTCCCACATGAACTTCAGTCTTCTTACATTATTCTGAACCACAAAATCCCAGAAAAACTCGATATACAGGGTTTTTTTAAAGTTTTCCAGGTATCAGTAGGGAACACTATGATAAAACATCATAATCTTGAAAAAACATTAGCAAAACTTAAACTTTCAAGTTTTCTTCAGAGTTTTCATGAGAAAACTTTCTTATGGTGTGGGTTCCACACATCACACAGAGCCGACTATGCCGCGCGTTGCACCCTGGATATCCGTAGTACGTCATTCATCTAAGGAATAATTAACAACATACTCGAGCCGCGGGTTTAGTACGGCAGCCTATCATTTCATCTCTCTACCTCTACCATTTTTTTTATAATCTGAATCACAATGCGCTCCACAAGTATTAGTAAATCCGATTTTAATGTATTCGCAAACTTCAAGGAAGATATCCAAGCTGCCATGCTTGAGTTCATAGGAACGGTGAGAATCATGCGATGACCTCCGTCGTTCTATGGTGATTGATAGGATAATACGAAAATTTCTAGGTCGTGAGTCGGCAGCTTAGGTGTTCAGTTGGATATCCTCGAGTCCGAGTTGACTATGCTGCTTCCTTCTATCCTTACTAGATGTTTCTGCTGCTCGGCCTTGGCGGCGTTCAATCTGCGGCGTTCTCTAGCCAAGCGGCCACACAAGCAGCCAACAGCGCACAAGGTGGAAAGTCCATCAACAAAGTCGCTTCTATCGAACAGTTGATGTACATTGCGTCAGTCATTAATCCAAGCACGATTTTCTTAACCATTTCTAATGTGACAACTTTGGCACTGGAAGTACTTCGATGGGTCTCTCATTATTGGTTTCGGCGTGGCTGTTCTTTCGGTGCTTGTCATACTCTTCTTCGCTCTCAGACTAAAACTGACCCTGATCCAGCGTCACAGGCGGCTTGTTCAACCCTGCAGTTAGCACATCTCTGCTCCTCATAGGCGCCATTGGACCAGTCCGCTTCGTGCTATATTGTATTGCTCAAGTATTAAATTCGCCTTTTGCTCTCGGTAGTTCTTATTCACGCTCTGGCTTTTGTAGCTGGTTGGGGGTATCGTCGCTGCGGCCCTACTCCTTGCGCTAGTTCCAGGCCCTCTTGTGTTTGAGTATGTGCCAATTAAAACTGCTTGGTTTCCTTGTAATGGCTGGGCTCCACATGCAGCACGAGCCCTGGCCCATCTACCAGCCTAGCACAAGCTGTGTTTATCGAGATGTTTATCACAGCTGCGGTTTGTCGCATATATAATGTATCCTTCACACTCTGAACAATTTTGAAGCTGTGTCTGGCAGTACTCATGCTCGCCGCCGAGAAACATCGAAGCACACCCTTCGCACCCGTAAGTAATTCGAGGGAGGGGATTTGTTATTGACAATGCTTTACAGATTGGGATCGGCCTCACGCTACTAATTTGTCACCTGTAAGTGCATAAGCTGTTTGGCGACCATTTTATGTTTCTGATGCATTATCTGATTTGTAGCTGGGCTGTATGCGTCTGATTGTTTTATTCTTGCACAATGATCCATCCAAATCGTCAGGTCCCCTATACAGGTGCCGCTATGAACACTGCACGTGCATTTGGCCCTGCAGTAATAACGTCGTTCAATTCTTCACACTGGGTTTACTGGGTTGGTCCATTTTTGGGAAGCCTTCTGGCCACAGGTAGGTTTAAAGCGCCAGGAAACATTTCCGCTGAACCCATATCGCTTAGCCTTCTATACTCTCCTGAAATCGTGAGGGTGTTTTGGATACTCGAGTGGGTTTTCTTGATTAACTCCTTGCGGATAGGATCGAGTACTGGCGTCTCAACCCAGAGCAAGACAATCCCCAGGCCAAATCCCCAGATAACCCTGTTAACACGTATGCCCACACATGCTTATATTTCCTTACGCTTCCTGAATCGAGACTTGGATCAGCATCAGCCATGCCATTTCCGTAGCTTCCCCGGTACCTCACGCTTCTGGCAGTCGACATCTCGGAGAATGTGTCAATGGCGAAAAGAATCGTGTGACATCTCAGCGGTTTCTCAAGATCAATGATGAAAGGTCGGTGTAACATGTTTCTCTCATTTGTTATTATTACATATCATCAACTTGATTTGTACTGCCTTTAATATCATCATGTGTGCTGTGTTTGTTTTTTCAGCCCCAATTCGAGAGAGTACATACTAGTTGCAATGGCACTAGTAATATCTAACTACAGAGTCTATACCATACTTTAGCAAACAAGTTGAATTCTCACAACCATAAATTATGTTTTTGTTGCTTTATACAGTGTTGTGGACACTTTGGTCATGCTACGAGGCTTGTCTTTGCTACCACATCCTCCATCCATGTCTGTGTCTGTGTCTGAGGCTTCTTCTATCTCCTCCAACAGTTTTTACAGTAAATGATCAATGACCGCATATCTTAAGTAGTTCTTAGTCTTAGAACTTTCTATAGAGTTTGATGCATATACGTCAATTCCTTCCAGCAGTATTACTTATGTACGCGTTATTATTTGCCATTGAGTATGAATAGTCAGACTACCTTTGATCGGGTTAGACCCTCAAGCCTTCGGATTGAATTATGGGTTACGGCAAGTACAAGGATTGTGAGCCTGGTTCCTGTAAATACTTAAATAGCTGTTACACTTCTTCAGCATAAACAACCTTGTAACAAACGAATCTAATCTGAACTTCTGAGTAGTTTGAAACTCTCACGCTTCCTACGAGCGCTTGGTCTTCCGTCTGTGCCAGCCATGCCTGAGTCTACGGGAGACGAACAAAAGGCACTGACAGCTATATACGAAGAGCGGCCGTCCGTGAAGAATGCAGCACTTGTCGGTCTGCAGGGGGGAGGGGTCGGCGTTCTCGTCGCATCAGTCCAAAATGCATTAGACCATCACAACCGCGGTGCGATGGGAGTCCTCACTCGCAGTGGGGGTACAATTGGCTTTTTCGGTCAGGCACATGCCACCTTATCTATGCTTTGTATCTAGTGCTGATATTCCTCTGGTCCTCTGGTGCTGCGTTCATGGACTCGTTGCTGCAGCTGCGATGGGCGCGACTTTCGCATTCACTGATTCATATGTGGCGAATTTGCGACAAACAGATGACCCTTTGAACGGTGCGGCAGGGGGCTGCGCAGCAGGTCTGCTGGCTGGGGTACGCGGTGCGTACTATGGTTATCTTTCTCAAGCATCACGTTGAAGTAGCCCTGACTTTAGCGCGATCGATACCAATGGCCGTCGCTTCCTGCGCAGCACTTGCAGCTATGGTTGGCACTTTTGACGCAGCGGGAAGCAGCTTGACGGGCGATAGGCGAGATATGGAGCCACTTCTCACTCGGGAGGAGAGGAGACGGCGGTTTTTCAAGCACGAACCTCCGGTCTCTGCTACACCACTGCCCAGTGATTTATAGAAGCGGTTTGCCTGTAGAAAGTACAATTATATCCATCCACACGATTAGCTATTCTACACTTGGGATACGATAGGCGTGTGAAGGAAGTAGCCATCAGACGGGCACGCCCCAAACATCTAGATATGCATCCAAATCGATGGCTTCGTCTTTTGTCTTCGTTTTTTTGTTTTGTTGGTCCATGGTCGCCACGCCAACTTGGTCTTCAACAGGCTCTTTTCGTTTAAGAGTGGTCGTGGAAGTGGATTCTGCTTGTGAACTACTCGGAGTGGATGAGCTCCTGGACGGCAGGCTAGGGTTAGATTGACTCGGCATTGGAGTAGGCGACGTTTCTGGATACATAAGTTCGGTCTGTGCATCTCGAGGCGTAGTTGACGAAGACGGCAGCGGCACTGCTTTGCTTGTCTGTCCGTAAAGTGTGACAACCTCTCGCTTCAACGCCTCCATTTCGTCCGACCACTTTGTACGTACTGTATTGGACCAACTCTTTACTGTGTGGTGGGGTGCCTGTCAAAGGAGACGGAGCATAAGGATCATCATGGGTACAAGCGAGGATCTGCCGGACTAATAGTCAACGAGATACGTACCTTGTGTGTAATCGCATTTATGAGTGCCGTTTGGGACATATAAGGATCGTGTTTGAGTTTGAACCGCGCGTATTTGAAAAACCATATTCGATCCTCCTCAGTAAAGAAATTACCCTGTGGGGCGGGTACGATATTTGTTGGAGGTAAGGGAGACTGAGACCTTGCTCGTGGAGTAGTACTCATGTTTCCTTCATGTGGGTTTATGGTAGGTAGTACCTTGATGGGCGATTCATGTTTGATAGTACATCCATAAGCATCATCCTCGCTCTCGCAGTCTTCTGGAATGGAAAGTCGCGCCTTTACGGGAGTAGGTTTCCGCCGCAACGCACCCCGACCAACACCCGACGTTACATCGATAACGTGAGGTGACATTTCGGCCATCTTGCCTATACTCTCGCACTCCTCGAGCCATGTCGGCGAGATTGCTAGTTTGTGATTCGGAAGCAAGTCGAGAGCTTTCTGGAACTGGTTTGATCCTGTAAGAAGGGGGTAAGGGGTGAGATCCTGAGAATGCACAAGCCATGCAGAAGAGGAAAGAAGAAGTACTGACGGTTGTTCAGAATGATGAAGTCGGCATCTTTCATTTGTGATACTATGGCTCCGTTGTGCCTCTAAGGTCAAAAGTCAGCATGATCCAGCAGGTGAACACTTTCTATACCCGAATGATTTTCAACAGATCCTTCCGGTTCTTTATATCCACCATAACATAAAATTGTTGAGATATTCCTTGTCCGTTCACGAAGATCCCTGTCAGCTTTTCGGGGGCATGCTCTTTCGAATGTGGTGGATTATTCCGGATAGCCGTTCGGACTTCACGATCGGAGGACGAATCGCTCGTCGCCTGACCTTTTCCTCTACGCTTGCGTGAAATCGAGAGCTCGACTTCACCTTCCTCTGATCTGACGGATACAGCATCTGAAATCAATTCCATGTCAACAACCTCCGGAGTAGGATGGGTCGATAATCCTTGAGTGCTACCCGACGGAATGCCAGTGCCTGGTAATTGCGGTCCTGTACTACCCAGCCCTGATTGTTCGGCAAGTTCTGGGGGGCGGGACTGTAAGGCAAGCGGATTGACGGCGAATTGTTGAGCAAGAATTTGTTGAAGAGAGGGCACAAAAAGAGGGATTTGCGATAAGTTCGAATATTGACTCAAAGGGGAAAACATATCCGGACTAAGGGGTTGTTGCGAGGGTTGTATTAGGTTACCGAACATAGTTGCAAAAAGGGCTTGCTGTTGCTGCTGAAGAGTTGTGGGTGTGTGTGGAAGTGATGCCTGAAGAGATGGGTCCATTGGCAATGTTGAGTTCCGAGGAACATGGAGGGGACCCTTTCCGGATGATTGGGGGGCGAAATTGTGAATATTAGCAGGAATATTCGCAGGGTTCTGTTCGATTACTTGCTCAGTTTTCGAAGAAATTTTATGTGACTGATTCGGGGACAAGGTACTACGCAGATGAGATGGCCCAGGTTCTGACAACGGTTTGCTGGGAGATGTCTTAGGAGTTTGGGAAGAAGGTATTGTACGGCGTGAAGGTTCAGGGCTGTCGATGAGTCTATTAGCTAGAAGCTCTTCGCCACAGGGAGCGGCCCACTTTTGTGACACTTCCTCCTCTTCAGCATCGCTCCCGTCATCACTCACTAATATACCCTGAAGCAAAACTTCTCGGGTAAACTCACATCCTCCCCACCCACGATCACTTCCTAAAAAGGCGTGCGCTTCCAGACAACGTCCAACCCATCGAGTGCTGAGTAGTATCTTGTCGCCACACCATGCCTCGAAAAGTTCTAGCGCTTCCTTAGTATTACTTTCAGCGAGTAAGATATCTGCTTCGCGTGCTGAATTGACAACTGAACCGCCATTCTTTGTAATCTTGCGTATAAGAGTAGGTCGTCCCCGGACAGCAGTAGCCTCGACGAAAAACCTCCAGGCTTTCCCTTTTTCCCCAGCAAAAACTGGGGATTGGGAACTCGTGAGGGAAGAATAAGACACGTCAGACATCATGACTGCCGTGGCAAAAAATAGCCTTCAGGTAGGAGCGTACTGAGTTAAAAGCAAAAACACGAAAGGCCTGAAGATATTGAAAACCAGACTTGAATGGCACATTAAGAGCTTACAAACTCGGCATTTCCCGAGGGTTATTACGGCTGCGAAAACGCAAGTTCCAAGAGTAATTATCCTCAGTTTATGATAGCTGAAGCTGGTCACCTTGCCTATGCAATCGTTTGGACCATCGAATGAATTTTCCTCTTCCATGACGTCACGTGAATTGATGGCGACGAGTCGACATTCTCGGCGACGGTCCTCGTCCCTCCTCATGAGCAAAGTAACTTTATACGCGCAAGGTGCGTTGCCATCGAATAGATATGCAACTTTGACATCTACATGCTTTGCCCCTCCATGTTATATTTAAATAGATAACACCTTGAACACATTGGGATTAGGAAACTGGATTCATCATGACATGGTCTTCCTTCTTCCACTCTATCGCGTATCTTTGCGGCAGAATACCGGAGCGATCGCTGCTGCGCCTGCGGCTCTACTGTATACCAAGCCGAGTTGTGACACTTTCTATTTTATTTTTCTAATCTTGCTATGTTGGGCATCACCCTGTCGGATATGGTAGCAACCTCAAAACACTTGTATACGTAGTCATCGAACTAATTCTCAGTACTATTAATGACCATCTAGTATCACATTTGAAACCTCAGGAAACATCGATACCAACACCTGTTTCACACCACTTTTACATGTGTATTGCTGTTCCTCTTTGGGGCAGGGCTTGAACCCTGCCTTTGAAGGATTTATGCTTCGCACTTGACCCTTTTCTCTTCTTTGCTCATGCAGCAACCAGATGGTCAAAACAAGAAGGAATACAGTGCAGACGTTAGCGCAGGAGACTTGAAACTCAGCTGTGTCCGGCATATACATTGTCGTCCTTCTCAGTCAGTTATGAGTGAGAGGCACCATTCATACTGTCGACGCAATTCTACCCCAGATTCGAGCAGAAGGGATAGATCCCCGTCATATATTAGGCCAAAAGATTCTGGTCAACAGAACGGTGAGTGAAATCATGCTCGCCAGAGGCAAGGAAACTTATTTATCACCCCCCCACCTCTCGAACTAACACGGGGCGGCTCGACCGCGGTCACACATATACCGTATGGTGTTGGAACATCAATGAATATAAATCTACCATTTTTTACCAGGCCGGGACCGTTCGCGTTCTCCACGGCGGAGAAAGGGTGACAATGCTTTGTATTATGCCTCTAGGCGACATAGGGATCGTCACAGTTCCTATGAGCATAGAACACATCAAAATACACACAGTGACAGTGGGCAGAGAATAGACAAGGATAAAGAGCCTGAACGTGAAATGAAGAAGGAGAGTGGAGAGACGGTTGGTTCGACCCTTCATTTTATGTTTATTGGTTTACATCTTCTTAGATCCATCGTTCTCGTTCAGACTCGCCAGAGCATGAGAGGGTTTGTTGGTTTTGAGCTTGAACTCATGGATGCTGAAGTTGTGTACGTCCAGGGCCGTCGCTCCCGTCGTTCTCCGTCTACGTCATCTTCGGGTTCCCGCAGCTCTTCTCACCACAGATCAAAAAGACACCGCCACCGAAGACACCGCAGTCACTCTGCGGATGAACATGAACACAGGTCAAAGCATTCCTCACGGCACAAAGACAAGCCGCTGCACAAATCATCTCGCAAGAAACGCAAGAGTGAAGATAAGGACGAGAGGCGCAGCGTGTTGACAGGGAAGAAGGTGTGTGTTGCTCGATGGTACTCCTCAACAATTGGTTTAACAACGTAAACTGGCGCTGGGATACGATGACGGTGTAGATCAAGTTGAAAGTGCACAAAGACGCAGCAGATCACGAGCGAGATGCGAACCGGGAGAGTTTGCTCCAATTTCTGAATTCTGCCTACGAGTAATGGCATTGTGATATCATAGAAGGGTGTCGGACGTCGTTGCCAACATGTTTGATCTGTAATTTGATACATATTTTCACTATGGCCGAGGTTTAGGTGGAACAAGCGCCTAAGTACCTTAAACATTGTAGTGCCTATCTAAAAACACAACTTAGCCTGTGTGCTACCCAACAGCTCCCAGCGCTCCTCAAAGCTGGCTCTAATCATTCCTTACATCCATCTTCTTTCTATAGTATGCCTTTTGCTCTCAACCTTCTTACCCCTACGTCCTCTCCGCCCAGGGACGATTATGATGGCAACTCCTCATCCTCTTCCACAGAATCAAATCTGACAGTGAGGTCTTCCAGAGGATCTACAGCACGACCACGGGTCGGTTTACAGCGCTCAGCACCAACACAAACTACATCAGTCACCGTACGAGGACCACCTGACTTTTTGCTCCCACAATCTGCGGATCCCTCACCTGCACCCTCACGCTCTTCCTCTCCACTTCCCATACATTATGCTTCTGCAGGCGCATCGTCGTCTTCGTATACCTCTGACGCAGACTCAGAGCCGTCGTCCCCACTTCTCGGCATAGCCAATTCCCGCCGCACTTCTTGGTGGAATGATGATGCTCGTAGATGGTGGCTCATGGGTAGATACCCCGAGGATTCCCGACGCAGGCGACGAAGATTACGTCGCGATACCCGCCTTGGTTTCCGAGGGTTGAAGCGTCATGTGCGACAACTTATCCGACATCCATTCTTTCCAAAACAACCTACATCTATCGTGCGTGTATTGAAATACGTTCTCTCATGTATTCTGATTGTCTTGCAGATTCTCACACTCCTCGTCTTCACTGTTGTCGCCATACTTATTACCCTCCTCTTGATGCACATATTGAACCCCGATAAGGCTTCACTGCCTTGGCGCACCTACTGCTCCATACCTTCAACCTCCACTGCTCCCCCCCCCGTCTCCCGTTCTTACATGGACGAACAATTTTCTATGCAGGTGCCCGTTGGTTTTGATCCAGCATCCCCCAGCGAATCGATTGTGTCCAACCCTTTTCCTCCTCCTTATTTGGACGATATCCCCCCTGTAGGCCTTTTTCTTGGAGTTTTCACAACTGACTCAGCTATTGAGCGTCGGATGCTTATTCGAAATACTTGGGCTAGCCAGGAGCGTAGTCGCGCCGGCGCTGTCGGAGGCGATGGTGGCAACGGTACGAGCCGTACGATTGTTCGGTTTGTGCTCGGGAAACCTCGCAGTAGCTGGGTGCGTCGTATACAACTTGAGTCGGAGAGTACGTGACTTTATGGCTTGTTTTTTCCTTACTTGCTAAATCTTGTTCAGCCTACAATGACATGATACACCTGCCCATATCAGAGAACATGAACTCTGGTAAGACACATGCGTTCTTCTCTTGGGCCGCAGATAATGCGTGGGTTCCCCCTCCTGCTCAATCTCACCAATCCCAATGGTTTTCCTATTCCAATCGTACGGCCTCTCCTCCGCCACCCGCTCCTCACGACCCCCCGTTGAATTTGTCGACCGCTAACAATAGGTGGATCCATCCAGACTATGTAGTGAAGGCGGACGACGACTCGTTTGTGATGCTTGCTGAGCTCGAGGCACGCCTACGCGTCGAGCTCGACAATGCAATAAGAGAAACTGTTGCCGAGCATGCAGTACAACAACGCGTCCCGAATTTTACTGAATTTATGTACCCTGCCTCGATTCCGCACACAGTCTTAAGCTCCGACGATGACTCACATCTCCCTTCCCAAGTGCTTTCTGAAGCTCAATCTCAAGCTAGCGCATGGCGCTCTCGTGAAGCGCTCTACTTTTCCCCATATGCCGCAAATGCAGACGGAGCATTTGCTGGTATGCCAAGCTCCCGCACGGACCCACTTATCTACTGGGGATACCTAGTCAAGAACCGCTTCATGGCTGGGGAACTATATGCACTTTCGTGGTCGCTGGTGAACTGGATTGCGACTGAGCCCACGATCAAGAGCATGACGCGCGGCGCGGAGGATAAGCAGACTGCGAAGTGGATGCGTTTACACCCGCGTGCGAACGAGATCAGATGGGCGACAGAACGGTGCTGGATTTATGACCACCCAAGAGCTGGTACCGTCTACTCGCACGGATTTTTATTCCCGTCCGAGGCTACTCGTGTGAGGCGATCAATTTTGTCGTTGCTTAAGCCTTTGAACGGCCTTCGCCCCTCGTCGGTGTCCACATCCGGTTCCGGATCACTTCCGTCTACTGTTGCCACATCATTGTATGCAAGCGGAAAGGAAAACTCGGACACTACGTATATACTACCGTCTCCGCTTCTCACAACCACACCTTCCTATTCTTATTCGTCGGTTTCACGGTTCGGGACGCACTACTCATTCCCGCTGTCAAATCTTACCCCGCTGCAGTCCATTGAAGCACTCGTGGAAGGCAGCTCTATGAGTGGACTATTCGAAGGGGGTCCGGAGACGGCCTCACAGGCATGGGAGAAACGAGAGGGACGCCGGAAGAGGTACGAAGGAAATCGTGTTGGTGGGACGGTCGTGGTGCATTTTATAAAAAAGAATGAGTGGTATCTAGAGACAGCCCTTGCTCTGCTAGGTGGAGAAGATATCCTTGAAGGAGAAGAAAGTTGGGGCTCGGACGATATCGAAGTCGGAAACACAGGAGGGACAAAGGGACGTTCATCCCATTGGACACTATCACGACGGAAACGCCGTTGACAATCACAAAAATGGACCCTAATGCTTGACCTACAATCACCTAGTCTTTGCATTTTTCTTTTTATTCCCTCGTCACGCGGCATTATTCTGACTCTCTTGCCGCGACTTTCATATCCTCTATGTATATTCTTCCCATATAGTGCTCCCACTACTTCCATCATTCGGACCCTCTATGTAGTCTAATTTTCTTTTCGCAGACATTTCTTATTCCCTGTTCTGCTATCGATATCAAAAAGTACACTGCCTTTTAGGTATTAATCCACTCAAGGGGCTCGTTGTAAGCGGTACCGCCTGGATGAATGCTGACTCGAGATGAAAATGCAAGGTTTCACATCATATTCTATTTCTACGGCAAAACAGGCTCTAACCCGTCCATCACAATGGTATCTCCTGTACTTTCACGTGAAAGATGTTTGTCCTTTTTCTTTTTTGACTATGTCACCGCGTGAAGGGTAACGCATGGTGATATGTACGTTGAGACATAGTTTCAATGTGATGCTGCTATCCTGTTCAGTGGGAACGGCGGCTAGGCCAACCGGTACCATCACTGTAAACCTGAACAGGTCATACAAAAACTTTTTTTTCAGCAAACCTCTGAACCACTACAGGTTTGGAAAAAGTGAGGTTATGGAGGTCCAGTGTCCTCACGTAAAACCATGCATTGGATCTAATATGTGACTATCAGTAATAGCGAATGAGCTACGAATACGTGGACATGCCTGGAATCGAACTGATTTACAAACAGCAAGAGCTCTTACCACAGCAATGTTCACTCGAATAATAATAAATGTGCTATCCATCCATCCATTCAGTCATAAGAGATTCTATAGCAACCTACAATTAAGCAGGGTGACCCAAAATGGCAGACGCCAGGGCCTACTTGGTATAAGTATAAGTATATGAAAAATAGTCTCGCATTCTGAGGTATCGTGTAACCACATGTTTCAACGCCGCAGGTCCAGGTACTGCTGGATGGTTTCACATTCCTTCCTTCAAAGAAGCTGTCAGCTATGTAGCCTTTTCTATGCTTTTGAGGAAGAGCAGTGAATCCACAGAGACACCGGGAAAGATGGCATCCAATTTTTCTCTGCAACTTTGCCATGACTTCCGGATGGTTTGCAATCTCCCATGCGGTTAGTAGTATTGACGCCCACGCGAAGGAGAGTAAAGATTTCAATGTTCTGTACCGGTCAAGGAAGTGGATCGCCAGTCCTTGGATGGTGAAAAAAGAATAGCGGCAAGAGGTTCTCTGTATAAGTGTAGTGGTACTTTTCGATCCTCTCCGATGATATGAAAGGAATATCGCGTAAGATGTGAAGCAAATATCTCGCACCTCTGCACATTGGCCAAGCCCTCATTGAGGGTGGCAATAGCTAAGTCCATGAATGGAGGTGATTCCTTTTGCAAGTTAACAAGGGAGGCCATCATACAGCCATCTCCTGTTGGATGTTATAGAGAAAAGAGTGGGGACTCGGGGGGTCTCAGACACAGACATGTACACAGACACGGACCCTGATGGCAGATGTATAGCAAGAAACAAGCCACGTAGATACAAGTGGAGCCTACATGACCAAAGTGTCCACAACAAAGTACTACACAAACATAAACCAACAACTCTGGGTCCTAATCATATGGTTTCGAACCAAGTCCATAGATAGAGTTGAGACTAACTTCCGAGAGTATACAATTGGAAAAACACTCTCCAAGCGTTATTAATCATACGGTTTCGAACCAAGTCCATAGATAGAGTTGAGACTAACTTCCGAGAGTATACAATTGGAAAAACACTCTCCAAGCGTTGTTACCAACCTGACAGCAAAACCATACTTCCCACGAAGCCTATGTATCCGAAGGGCTCTATCGTCCGAGAGAGTATGATATACCTCATGAATATTCGTGAAATTCGTCCAAGTAGGTGTGTAAAACAGATGTAGCATAAATACATGGTTGGTATGAGGTAGGATGTCAAACTGGCCAGTGATAACATGACGATCAGGCAATTTGAGTTAAACACCAAATCGAATTATTCTTATTCATCAAATGCGGGGATAATGGAATAGAGATAGAGTTGGAATTCATTTCCGGGTTCGGAAGACGCGATCAGTCAATTTGAGTTGAACGCCAAATCGAATTATTCCTATTCATAAGATGCGGGGATAATGGAATAGAGATAGAGTTGGAGTTCCGAACTCTGGGTTCGGAAGAAGCGCTGAATCTTATTGTGCTTGGCGGATAGATCCAGGTCTATTCTTAACTTGTATCCAATCACAAAAGTCCGCCGTAGGCGATGTTACCAGGATTTGTCCGACAGGTATACCTGTGACCTCGACCTTAAACATGTATTTTTCGTCCTGCCCTTGAAGCTCGAGGCTCGAAGCACTGTAGGCTCTGCCTCTGAGGATTAGAGCGAGAGCTACAATTTAAAGACCACTGCCTGGCTAGGCTTCATGGCAACCTAATGATCTAATCGAGGCGTATCGACGGAGTACAGACGCATCACATCCGCTCCAATGGCCGAATGCTTAACAACCGCATGGCAGCTCCAAGTACGTACCGAGCACAGATGAACATGAACAACCTCGCTCGTGCTTTCTCGATATCGGGCTCGCCTTTCACAGGCAAAACTTCCCAAGCTCCACTGATCCCATGGCTCAGTCTATGGCAGAGACAAGTAAGAGGGATAGATTCGTCAAGAAAATAGGAATTATTGCAACTTACTTGAACATGAAGGTCACCACACCGCTTGGTTCTCGGGTTTTCATGGCGGTTTTGACAACGTCAGGGTAGGATGCAAGCAACAACACAATCTCTCGCGCCTGGGTATAAGACATGACTAACAGCGACTGCGAAATGATTGTATGAAAGACACTCACCTTGGGTTCCACCAGAAGATCGGTATTGATCTCTTCCGCAGGCGGGAGTGGATGAAGCTGAGGATTTCGGCGAACCATAGACGCTAGTCGCACGTGGGCATATTGCAGGTAAGGTCCTGTGTCTCCTTCAAAGGACTTCATTCGATCCCAATTGAACGTATAGTTATTAATCCTGACAGGTCAGACCATGAGCTCCAGACCTGCTACGATGTAACGGCTCAAGAACACACCGCTTGGCTTGCATGTCTTGAATCTTGATGGCAGTAATACCAATCTCACGACTCGTCCCTTCTGGGTCCTCGATAGCCGCATACTTGTCTTCGTTTTTCTGCATTTGCTCATGCATGACTAACGATGCCTCTCTATTCCGACTCGGTCAGGCTTGACAATGGAGATTTTCAACATCTGGGCATGCTTACCGAATGAGGTCACTCAATAACACTACTGTGCCCTTTCGAGTGCTCATGCCCATCACTAGCCCATAGTTGACGTGCTCAAGTCGGTCTGCCCAGTCAAAACCCATCAGGTTGAGGACTTTGAAGAATTGTTGCAGATGCATGTCCTGTTGGGCGCTAACCACGTAGATCATCTTGTCAAACTTGTATTCCTCGTAGCGCTCGATGGCACCCGCGATGTCTCGAGTCAAGTAGATGGATGTGCCATCTGCATGGAGTACTCGCAACCCAACAGTCGACTATAAAAGGGGGTCGACACACCTCTTTTTCGCAAGATCGCCTTGCCGAGCTTCCACTTCTCAAGGTTGATAAGCTTTGCCCCATCTACCGTCTCTACCACACCAAGTTCCTCCCCACGCGTCACGCACTTGTCCTGCCATAGCTTACCCACCTTGCTTTCGCCCCAGTACACATCAAATCCAACGTTGAGCGTATTGTATTCTTGCTCATACTTCTTGAGAGATAGGTCTCGATATGTCCGCCATATAGACAATGCCTCTTCATCACCTGGGCACAGACGATGTCAGCAGATTCGACATGAGAGCAAAGAAACACAACCTTCTTCCATCCGCCTAAAGAACGCTTGAGCCTCGCCCTTCACCTTGGCACCCATCTCCTCCGATTGTCGGGCATCACCATTGATTTTGACATATACCTCAAGAAGATGCTTGATGGGGTCTTTGGCTAATTCTTCTTGTGACCCATACTTTTGAAAACCGTATGCAACATAGCCAAACTAATTCAGGAGTGAGATAGAAACAGCTGATACACGTGTATATGACGAACCTGCGTGCCCCAGTCTCCTAAGTAGTTGATGGAGGTGACGTCCCAACCACAGGCACGATGCAAGTTACATAGGAACTGTCCGATAATGGTTGATCGGAGGTGGCCGACATGAAATTCCTTTGCGATGTTGGGAGAAGAGTATTCTATAATGACAATGGCGGAATAGAGTATGATCAGGGTTAAATGTAAACAATTCTGATGAGGGCGTCGAAGCGGCTGTCTCGAAATAACTCACCAATTACAACTTTCTTTCCCCGTCCACTTTCATTCCGTCCATACTCTCGCTTTCCAAATGCGCTTCGATTTGTGAGTCCGTCAATCTGGCTCAGGACTTCACGGTTGAGGGTTAATGAGTTGACCTGGAAGTGCAAGAATGGTCCTGCTGAGGTTACCGACTCCACCCAGGTATCCGGTTTGAACTAGAAAGAGAGTGGTGAACCCCAATAGTCTTCTTTGGCAGTATGACTCACAGCATCCGTCACTTTTTGCGCCAAGGCATCAGGTTTGCCCTTGAGCTTGAATCGCGGCATCGCAACTGTGAAATCAGCTCCCTTCTTCCCATAATCTACAGCGTCGTAGGCCTGTAAAGCTTTTCAGTGGCCAAGATAAGTCCGATCTTGTCATAATGACCTTTTCTAGGGTAAGCTCTGGGAATGCATCCACTATTCGTTGAGCAATGGATGTTCTAAATGCATCCAAAATACAAAGATGGGGTTCTGTAATCCCTGGGATATGTGGTACGTTTCCTGGTAACTGATAGGGTTTGTGCGATGTTGAGGGCTGCGAGTCGGAAGAGTCCGAAGACATTGTGGGTCGGAATATTGATAGAAAAGATTGGTTAACAATCCGAGGTCGATGGCGGGTTAAATGTGATGTTGTGCGGTAAATGCGCAAATGACTTTGGAAAAATGCCACCGTTTTGAAAATTTGTCGAGTCACTCCCTCAAATGAGGAGGAGCGGGTCGCGTGACAAACGCGTGACGTTACTTGAAATTTTGTTTCTTTGCGCTCCGCCATAGGCAGCTGCGCTGCTTTGATCAATTCACTAATCATACCCCTCTGCTTGGCTATAAAAAGGTACCGTAAACGACCGGCACGAAGTATATGCTTCAAGCGTGACGTTAGAAATGCTCTCTGCGTCTCGGGTGGCTTCGACTGCGCTCGAATTGCGCTGAGTTGATCAACTCTTCACTCATGTTGCGCTCTGTCCATATGAAGGAGAACTATGAGTGACAGATATGAAGCAGATACTTCAAGCTAAGTTCGAAGTCGGACCTCGTCGAGAGCCAGAACAAGGTTCAATCCGTGAACTTGAACTCTCCAAGTGTCAAGTGCTTGTCACAGTAATCACGAGCTGGTGCTTCCAACTTGAATTTCAACCCATTATCTCTGGTTTTCTCACCTTTGACGCTCATGATTAGCGGCAATTGGATCCGGGAATTGAATTCCCGCGCATATGCTGCTATGAGTTGTCAGAGCCACACAGCCAGAGTATGCCATTGGAAACAATTCACTGCATTGCTAAAACAGTTCGGTCCAAAGACGGTCTCAAAATTTACGCCGATGCAGCAGGAGATCCATCCAAGCCGCATGTGGTCTTTATCCATGGACTTTCACTCTCAGGAATTGTGTGGGATGCCCAATTTTCTGACCCTCGGCTCATGAGGCGTATTTATGCCGTATGTTCATGATAGATGCATTACTTTTTATCTGATAGACATGTCACTTTCAGGTTCGCTATGATTTGCGCGGGCATGGACGTACAGAAAGACCGATGGAGCTAGAAGCGTGGAGTTCTCAGCGTTTTGCTGATGATTTTGATGCCGTGACCAGAGCATTCAACTTACGAAAGCCTATACTGGCGGGATGGTAACGCGTTCAAAACAATCACTACTACTCCCGCTCTCATCCTAACTAATTATACTCACAGGAGCTATGGATGTACCCCAGCGGTAGACATCGTGAACAGTTTTGGCCCCAATTATCTCAGCGGCATCATCTATATAGGAGCATTTCCATACACCAATGCGTCTCACATAGTCACACCATGGCAGCTAGCAGCCAGACGTCAACTTCAGCAGCACACGGATCCTGATGCTTATCGTCATGCCCTAGCGGAGTACCTCAAAAACACTTATAATGACCCAGAAACGCTTCCGGCTGAGGACCAACAAGCGTGGGTAAATGTTATGTTTTCGCAACCCCATCCAATCCTGCGACGTATACTTCGGAGGGAACAGGACAATCTTCGTTTCTGGAGAGAGGGCGCCGCGGTTCTGCCGTTGCTTGTCATTCACGGGCAGATGGACAAACTGTGCTCCCATGATGCACTCATTGCGGAAGCACGTCCCAAGTTCACCAATGTTGAGGTAGAGAGCTGGCAAGGAGTGGGTCATCTGCCTTTCCGGGAAAGAGTGGAGAAATTCAACGATACTGTACTGTCGTGGGTAGAGAAAGTGAGTTTGCTGTGTTGCTTGAAAGTGATGCCATGACAATCCATACGTCTAGAATTATCAGCCTCTGACCCGCGCACGTTTGTAACCATAAGTGAGTAGAGAGCAAAGAGGTGCACATTTGTATTTTCATACCTTGTCCGGTATGGGTACCTCCCGTCTGAATGATATCAATATCATTTGTGACACTTGTGACTAATCGTGGAACATCGTAACTTGTCCTCTTGTTCATCATCCATAGTCTGTTTTCATGCCTGAGGTTGAGAAAAGTTTAGGTAGGTTCTCTCTCTGGGAACAAGGGAGTTGGGTGAGAGCAGATCACAGGTGCTGAGGATGTGGAGATGTTTATTACCCTCATCATTGGTGCATATCTTGAACCCCGATAAAGCTTCACTGTCTTGGCGCACCTACTGCCCTCTACCTTCAACCTCCACTCCCTCCCCCCCCCTCCCCCGTCTCCCGTTCTTACATGGACGAACAATTCTCTATGCAGGTGCTCGTTGGTTTTGGTCCGACATCTTGGGCTAGTCGCGCCGGTGCTGTCGGAGGCGATGGTGGCGACGGTACGAGCCGTACGATTGTTCGGTTTGTGCTCGGGAAACCTCGCAGTAGCTGGGTGCGTCGTATACAACTTGAGTCGGAGAGTACGTGACTTTAGCTTGTTTTTTTGAGCTCGACGATGCAATACGAGAAACTGTTGCCGAGCATGCAATACAACAACGCGTCTCGAATTTTACTGAATTTATGTACCCCGCCTCGATTCCGCACAGTCTTAAGCTTCGACGATGACTCACATCTACCTTCCCAAGTGCTTTCTGAAGCTCTCGTGAAGCGCTCTACTTTTCCTCATATGCCGCAAATGCAGACGGAGCATTTGCCGGTATGCCAAGCTCCCGCACGGACCCACTTAGACCTGGATGAATGCATTTTATCAGTTGAAAATGTTGAGACATGGGTGATTATCGATTATGTAAGGCACCTCTGAAACACTAAGAGTTATTTAAGATTCACGACAATGTATATAAGAAACATACAGTACTCTGTAAGAAACGCAGATCAAAGATCTCTAGTGGTAGAGTTGAAGGGAAAGCTCCGGCCGAACTTCACATCCGCATGTACTACACGATGCATAGCCTTTACAGCAGGTTAACATCCCTCTCTCACTCTGTGTCGAGTTCTTCGTGTACTCTGCCTTCCGATCATGACGAAGCAGTCGAGCAGGTATCCCTGGTTCAAATGAACAGCTTGCTCCAACATCTTTCAGAGATATTCCCTGAGCATCAGGTCTCTCTCCTACGAGAGCTGCTACTGGATGCTTCACCGGAATCGAGATTATTTATGGCAGCGAATTCCCTCATCCAGAATCAAGAACAGTACGCTCAAAGAGCAACCCGGTTACCGTCAGAAAAAATAGAGGATTGGGAGAATTTCCGTTCAAAGATGTACAGAATGACTGTTGAGAAAGTGCTGTACGCTTATTTCTGCGTATAATCAATTGAATATGGTCTGAAATTGTTTATTAGCACGACAGAATTCCAAGGACTAGCTAGGTCCACGGTTCGTAATATCATTTTTGAGAACAATGGTGATTACACTCGGAGCCGCGACGTGCTCACTGATGTCGCATCCAAATCCTGGCGTTTCAATTTCAGAGCCTGGGTTACACGCAGACCTAAATCTGCCTCTCTACCTTTCCTCAATATCTTGGAGAATTCCACCGGCTGTGCCCAACTTGATGAGGAGATTTATGCTCTTGGCCGTCCTGAGCGTGATGCCCAGTCATTGAGGGACGCACAGTTGGCTAGGTCCATTAACGAAGAGGAACACGCACAGGCGGGGGCGTTGCTTGAATGCGAATGCTGCTTTGGTGACTTCACTTGGGAAGACACGACAGTCTGCACAAACGGACACTTCTTCTGCTATGGATGTCTCGACCGCAGTGTGAAAGAGGCATTATACGGACAAGGGGGGTGCTTATTCCATGAGAAAGGATCTGTGCGCTGTATCTCTTCCGTTGCTTCACCTGCATGTCAAGGATTCGTCGCCTCCACTTTACTACCATTAGCTCTACCCGCTGAAACGCTCAATCGGCTAGAGCAGCGATTTTCCCGTGATCAGCTTCAGAGTTCAGGTTTACCATTGGTTTACTGTCCGGCCTGCAGCTTTGCTGTCGTCGAAACTTCCATCGCCCCTCGTCTTCGCCCTACAGCGATGGGACCATTTGTCCTCCTCCTGATCTTTATCGTACGACTCTTTTTCCAATACCCTCTTATGTTCGTTCCACTCCACCTTTTCATCTGCGTATATCTACTAAACACCCGGAACAAATCATTCGGATTGTATTTCGGGGTCGCTCAAACACGGATTATCGAAGCCATGACGCGTGTTCGCCGGCGCCGTATTGGTGTGCCCAAGGTTTTCAAATGTGAAAATCCACAGTGTGGGATTTCAACTTGTATAGAGTGCGGGAAAGGGTGGACAGCATTTCACGACTGTCACCGCGAAGACCTTGATAGTCAGCGGCTATATGTCGAACGGGCGATGTCAGAAGCAGTGAAACGCACGGTATGGGTTACAGTCCTAGTGAATCCAGTTGGTATTAACTTAATCGATAATCCAGTGTCCCCAATGCCACATGTCATTTGTCAAGACTGGCGGTTGTAACATGCTTACTTGCCCTTGTGGTTATGAGATGTGCTACATCTGTCGGGTAGACGTAGGTGGGGTGCGGTATAAACATTTCTGCCAACATTTCCGTCTCGAGCCTCGTCAGTCCTGCTCAGAATGCGACCGTTGTAACCTCTACGAGGTCGAGGACGAACACGCGGTTGCTGCTGCTGCTGCGCAACGTGCGACTGAGGAGTGGTCCGAGAAGAAAAATGCTAATATGACTGACAACAATCCAGTCATAGACGTTTTCCAACCTGCTGATCGTGAGCCTTAAGATCATTTTTTCCTGGCTCTATAGCTCCTAATGACTTGACTAGTGAGAAGACATATGGTCATTCAATGGCTCTGGTTGGAGCACTACTTAGATAGCGTTATCGAACTTGTATTCGAGTGGTAACAGCATACAATGTACAATGTACAAGATATAAGTACGGCCACTCTTCTCTAATAGTCGAAGAACGCGGATATTTGGCCTCTATGCGACAATACAATATCATCTAGAATGGGATGAGATAATTTAGTGTGGTTTTACTACTGAGGAAAGTCTGTCAATAGTGGACTAGCACATTCCACATACGAGCTTGACCTCCCTCTCTTGAGCACCTCTACGTAGTTTGCTACAATGCTGAGCTCCTCGTCTTTCAAAGTGTCAAGCAACCCTGACAACATGGCCAAAGATGTGTTTGAAAGATCATCGGGTGGCGTGCGGAGGGAAAACGATGTGTCTGTGCTATCGCTGCTGGTAGGGCTGCGACTAGGTGTGTAGGTCGCATCGGAATCCAGCGGAGTCGGGGGAAATACGGGAATAGAAATTTTAGGGAAGTCATGGATGAAAAGGTGGGTGTGAGAGTGGAGACGGATCGAAGATAATGGTGGTGTGCTCGTCACTTCTGGCTCCAACGCCAAGGGTTTTGCGTTCAAGATGACCAACATCCCGTATATGCCCATGTATCCGATTTCGTGTGCATGCGACAAAATGTGAACGGCTTGTGATGTGAGAGCAAGTTGCTTGGCTGATGTCACTGACGCAACCACTGTCCTTCCAATGCCGGTAAAAATGCCCATAGCAAAGCTGGCGAGGTGCCAGCTTGCAAGGAGCACACCAGAAACGGTGATAAGAGGGATTATAATGGGAAAAATGAGTCCAAAGAGGATGCTGATGGGGAGTATGCTTCCAAACAGGGAGATGGCTTCGATTGAGGCAGTGAATATACCTAAGGGGAATGCAAGCGCGACGCCGAGAAAGGCATTGGGAAGAAAACGAGCGTAATGTGCCTGCGAATATCCACGGCACATTGAAGGAACCTTGGTGGGGGAAGCCATGGGGGATAAGAAAGAAAGGTTGGGGTTCCTCAAGGAGCCGAGTGGAATTTCAGGGTCGCCTGTATATTTATCAACGACCGAAAAGCCTAAATTGACATACAGGATGCTTGTTTGCTCGAAGTCCCCATTCGTGTCCGACAAGCAGTGTCTGAGATCCTGCGCACCGAAATCAAAACAGTGTTAGCAGAGGTCTGAGTCTAAGACATGAAACAGCGGCTGACTAATTGAGACGCGTACATAACGCCAACGCTGACCAAACTAAAGAACGCGTCACGTCTGAATCGACAAACAAGACCAAGTAACTATTTAAATCAGTTTTGTGGTAGGTATTATAACAAGTCGCAGTTTTTAATCTTGCGCCTCTTTGCATCAGGTAGCTCCTCGGCTACATGGATACCCTCGCTGTCCTCCGGATCCGTAATCTCACGTTTCCTCTTCGCTTCATATAATTTCGAGCCCGCTTCCCTGATGGCCGCCAGGGTTATTTCTATTGGGTTCCTATTATCAAACGCAGGTGGAGTCCGGACAAAAGGAGTGCCAGGTTGTGGTTGTGACGGTTCTTCGACTAGAGTATATTTGCGTGTCGATTTGCCCTCCCACGATGGTATGCTTACGGAGAAGACGCTGTCGGGGTTTGCTTTGTGAGCCTCGTCTATTATCTTCTTCATACTTTTGTTATAGGAATGCACACGCGATGTGGAAGCTGGCTGTGAAGCTTGTGTGGGCCCATGAAGAGCTAGCCCCTGCAAAGTGGAAGGTGAACTCTCTGAAGTGATACCCCCCTGGGAAGTATTCCTCTGTGGAGAGTGTACCATGGGCGATGTGCTCGACGTGAAAGGTGTCACTTTGGAAATGGGAACCTCGGGAGCATTCTTTTGCGAAGGAACAATAGGGAGTGGTGGGGCTGGCATTGCTAAGCTGTCCACCTTCCGCTCAATTTCTAAGCGCTCATGCAACTTCTGTTTGGATCCTGTTTTCGCTTGCACCGTCTGAAGGGCGAGAAACCCAGGGTCTGATTTTCGCGATGGCACTGAGCATCCATTCGAGCTGTTCCTCTGTGACACCGCTTCACTCCTTGCTAGCTGCGTTTGAGTCCTGATGAGATCCCTCGTCAATTTACTTGGACCAGGGGTCTCAGGCAAAAGCCCCAGAAGAGTCCGTATGTCTGGCTGGCCCATATTAGTCCACAGGTTAGTCCGATCCTCTCTGGGCAACATGAGCAGCATACGCAATAACTCGGAGCGGTGCTTTTCAAGCTTATGATTCTCTTGGTCGAGCTGCCTCTCCAAGGGCAGAACGCGCATCTTGGCGGTGGTGAATCGAGCCAAACCTCGCGCAGCCTCTTCACGTAGGAATGCGCAAGCTTCCGGGTTAAGCTCGTAAGGTGTTGGGTCCGCCGCATCGTCATCTAGCAGTGGGATCTTCATGATGTTGTTCACGTCCGAAGTAGTATCATAGCTCATTGAGCCATCAAGAGAGGATGCCTGGGCAATCAAGGGTCGTTTCACACTAGATATGGCCGGCAATGTATAGAGAGTACGAGTGACCAAGGCCTCCCCAGTCTTCCGACGCTTCCTCGCGGGCTCGCTATGATCGGACTTGTCATGCCTCAAGTGCACTGCCTTTGTACGATCTGTATCGGCGTTCATTTGTTCCTCTGGTCCTTTCTCCGATCTTTCTTCCGAGGAACGGTTCCGCGCGGGTTCGCCGCTTCGGTCGATCTTGTTGTGCCTTAAAAACACTAACACTGTTGGTTCTAAGCTCTTCTGTTCCTCTGGCCACTCCTCCAGCTCGCTTTCGAAGGAACGCTTCCTCGCAAGCACGTCGCTCTCCCCACCTTCGCCTTGTTTCAAGGAAACTGCTTTTGTGTGTTCCTCGTTAACCTTCTGCCCCCCCTCCTTCAGCTCTGGCTCTTCCTCCGGCCCATCGCCGCAGCCAACTTTGTCATATCCCAAAGGGCCTGCCTTCGTGTGTTTCGCGTCAACATTCGTTTTCTCCTCTTGCTTCTGCACTGGCTCATCTTCGAGGAGATGCGTCATCACAGGCCTGTCGCTCTCCCCGGCTTTACCATGCCTCAGTGGACTTGCCATTGTGCGTTCCGCGTCGTTAATCTTCTGCTCCTTCCGCCCCTCCGCCCTCATCTTCGCTTCACCTTCGAGAGGTCCCAAATCAAGCGGAGAAACAGTTGGAATAAGGGTATCTGTTGCACCAGCAGATACGGTTGAAGCGAGTCGGATAGCAGACACTTCAGCTCGGAGGAAAACGGGCTTCGCTGAGGCGACGATGTTTGCGAATTCTGTCCTCTTCCGAGCCGGTATTGGTGGGCGCGGTACCATTGTCTTCTTTAACACTGCCCTGTAGGCTCGCCGTTCGACTTCATAGCGATGAGCTACCCATGTATCGCCATACGACCATAGTTTGAGATCAGATAGTAGTAAACCGCCATCGGGATCCTATACATTGCATAAGTAACTTGCACGGCATTATTTCATCTATGAATTCCTTTGTGAACTCACCTCCTTTTCTTCTTCAGACATTGGCTCCTTTGGAATTTCCATTTCCTCGAGAGGATCTGTCTTGCTTTTCAGCATAGCATCCGCAACAGCGCGATCCCTTTCTTCTCTGGCACTGCGAAGTTTCGCAAGCCGTAACTCAGTCTCTCTAGAGCTCTTCCAATTTAATAGGAACTTGACTTTGCGCATTTCAGTGCGGATGTTCAATTGAGAGCAGCTGTCCAAGCCTGCTTTGCGTGCCCACTCGTCAGGGTTCAAAACGCTGCTTAAACCAAAATCTATGATTGTGACCCTGAGAGGTAAAAAAAAGGGTCTTCAGGAAAATTAACGTGAGATAGCAGCACATTCTTACTTGTCGTCGTCACCTAGTAGCATGTGTCTATACTCTGCATCGCCATGAAGGATCCCTCGGTCATGCAATCTTTGGTATGCAGCAATAATGGCCTCTTTTTGTGACTCCTCGAGAAACATGTCGGCTTCTCTCCAACCCGTGGGATGAGGTAAATCCTGTGCAACACCGATACGTCCTCCAAGACAGTGGCGTACACCAATAATCCATGGGACACAGTCTCCCTGTAGCGGACGGAGATATTTGGAAGAAGCGTTCAAGTAAAGGGAGGAAAAAAACGTTCTGAAGTTATCCCAAGCAGATGTCCTGCAAGAAGTGAGGTTGTACGTTCTAAAAAAGCTTATCTGGGACTTAGAATAAACTACCTACATCTTGGAGATATAAACAACCTCTGTCTCGTTGATGAGACCGGCCTTGAGGGTTACGTGACCTTCAAGCCCTTCTGAAACAGAAATGCGAAGATTTGTGAGTAACCAAAGTGAGGAGTGGCTCTCAACATACGGCCTAAGGGGGTGCCAGAGTCGCCACTGAGGATGTCATGACCATTCACCCACTCCCATTTGCCGTGGGCAGAGTAGAGGGGCTTTCCAGCAGGAAACTGGTAGTCCTTCCCGTTGATTGTTCTTACGTGTAGGTTCTCTGGTTTGGTCGTCGGGACCACCGTAGTAGTATCTGCACTTGGCTCTGAAGGTGGAGCGACCATTTGTTTTGTGGAAATTGCGAGGTGTAGTTTGTTCTGGAGGTGATGGTAAAGGGAAAGGAGCTTTTTGTGGACAAAAACAAGGTGGCGATTGTGGACATTTCAAAATGTGGAAGCGTTCCTTTGTCAGTCCAAAAGAGGAAGGTGGCGTGCGCCTCCCATTATACACTTCGTGATTGGTCATGTTGCAAAACAAGGGGCAATAACCCTGGTGTCTCAGAAGATTTTCTTTTTAACTCAAATAGCCAAAATATTTACTGTCGTTCATGATGAGTGGGCCGAGTCGAAATGACCTTCAGACTTTCAAGGCCTCATCATAGTGGACACAGAACTTCAATCGTGGGACTCAGTCACGGGTCACAGAGCTTCTTAGATGACCCGATCTATGTCAAATGATCTGTGACAAGTGATCACAAAATTGACGTCATTCAAACAGCCTTTGACAATGACCATCTCTGCTTCTGTTCCGAAGGCAGTCCTCTATTACCACCCTTTGAGTGTATGGGCCTCGGCAGGTAGGTACAGCAAGTCAGCTATCCAACAAGGCTGACCGACACACCACAGTGCTTCTTGGACTGTAAACAGCCTTCCTCTACGTCTTGTCAATTGATTTCGAACACAGCGCACAGCAAAGAGAAAGGATACGGCCCAGACGAACTCGAATTCAAGGCTGTTGATTTGAGTATGTCTTCAGATCTTATGCTGATTCACTGTTCAAAAACCAACACCTCTCTCAGGAAATGGAGAGAATTTCTCCTCAGCATATATCCGCATAAACCCTAATGGTATGGTGTTTGTATCCAATTTTTTGTTCATCTTTTTATTCTCTGGTAGGCACAGTGCCAACTCTCGTTGTGCCCTTAGAAAACACCCTCGGGGCTGAAATACCTAAAAAGTACCGCGCCTTGACCGATACCAAGGTTTGACGCATCTTCGTCCAGCTTAGTGACTAGTTGCTATAATCCACTTTACTACTGACAGTCAGTCCTCGAGTTTCTCGACAAGTCTCGCTCAGCCACTTCCAGAACCAATACGACCTCCCTGGCGCCAGCGCCAGCGCTGGCCCCCGCCACCATGGCCCTCTCAGAGGTATCAAATAATGTTATAGATTTACTCCATTCTGTGCCAATCAACTTCCTGAGCGTCGCTGCTTCGACACCCGGGGGTCTCATTGCCCGTGCCAGCAGCCCGCGAGGCCAGTATGTCAAGCTTCGCCAAGCTGCACTACAAAGGTACATGAGTGAGGAAGCCCAAGGTGCCAACGAACAGGTAAAGGGATTGTGGGAAACGCGTCATACCGAAAATGGTTTTGTGGTGCGAGTGTATGCATCCGCTGGAGTGTCAATGTCAGACCTGAATGCACAAGACAAGCAAGAAAGGGAAGCGTTTTTCAAGAAGTCGGTAAATGTGTGGATTGGCATAAAAGACATCCTGAGTCGTTTGGAGAACCATATGATAGGACCGTACACACTCGGTGTGTAATCACTACAAAATTTTGACGAAAGAATTGACGCGGTTTGCTCTCGCGTTCGTAGGAGACCAGCTATCCCTCGCCGATATGCACCTTGGCGCATGGTTTACCCGTCTCCTTTTTGTCTCCGGTACGCTCGACCCTCCAAGTCCTCAGACGACTCCCAAAGCGGAACACCCACCTCAAATCGTGTATTCCGGGTTCAAAAAGCTGGAAGACACACTGAGGGATTTCACAGGAGACGGCGCATTTACACTCGGGTCTAAGATACAAGCTTTTTTCGAATTACTTAAAGATAGGGAGGGCTGGAAGCAAGTGTACAGAGACGAACTACATTGATCCACGATTATCTACCATTTTAAACTTGTAATACAACCTAGCTTATTGTGGAAAACATGATGTTTGTCGGAGATCGCCGTGCTGAGGCTGTGCCACTTAGTGAAGAATCCAGTTTGCTTTCTTGCCACTATGTCGATCGACCTACGGTGAGTACAGCTTAGTAAGTTGCCTCACACCAGTCTCATTTCCCTACCAATAAAGACACGAGTTCTACGAGACAGACCAAAGGGTGCGTTGTTGACTGAACAATAAACCTGACTTGAGGATTTTGTCCTTACTCCTCTCTGTCAGGTCACAATTTCAGTTTTTGACAAAGGCGCAAACCCAGATGAGGTTGTTGTCAAGTTCTCAACCCAAGCTGTACATTTGCCCATGCGGGGCTTCCCAAATAGAACCGTGTTCGCATATACTCACGTCTTTCCTTATTCTGCTTCGCGACAGTTGAATTACGAGAATGGCGAGAAAAAGCTCGTCCTTGAACCTCTGACTGCTGAGATAGACCCTTCAGCCAGCGATTACACGGTCGGTAAAGTTAAGGTGGAAGTGCGTTTCACCACCTTACGCGACACTTTCGGCTTCTGAACTTATCAGTACTCCTGCAGATTCGGCTCGCGAAAAAGGTTCCTGGAAGATGGGTCAGGCTAGTGAGAGATGCTACATCCGACGGTAAGTGGCACATCAACTCAACGCCACTCATACATATGCATTCTATTATTTCCGTGATCCAGGCTCGGAAATACTATCTGGCGGTGGCTCAAACTCAACATCTGTCCGCAAGTCGCACAAGAACTGGGAAAGTCTATCGGATAATATTCTCACAGCTGAGACGGACAAGACCATGTCCGAAGACCCTAATGCCATTGACCCGAACCTCGCTTTTGCCGAGTTATTCGCCAATGTGGACGACGATGCAAAGCGAGCTATCATGAAGAGTTACACTGAGTCTGGAGGGACAACATTATCGACAGATTGGAAGGACGTCAGCAAGGGTCCTGTAAGCGTCAAGCCCCCAGAAGGTCAGGAATGGCGCAAATGGGGTTAAAATGCGAGAGATTAGAGGGTAGTGTTTTGAGGTCTGCCAAGTGGTTGTCGTCGTTGCTTTAAAACGTATTTGGAAATAATATACGTCTATGTTTTTGCACCATGCCAAAATGACATGGCTCTGATCCAGTTTCATTTGCATTTGGCTAGATACAAGACGTTACCCATTCCGTTCACCCTGACAGCCGACTTGTTTCATTCGGGTCGCCTATAGAGGAAATAGGATTCAATGATGTGATCGCGGCGTCTACCATAATATTCAGGGAAGACTTACTGCCTACAATAACAGGATATCGTCCGTCATCATGAAGTTGCAATCTTGGCGGACTAGCGATTGGCGCAGTGCTTCCTTTGTGCACTGAGCTAGGTTTCATCAGAGGATCGAGATTTCTCACAAGCTCGTTCTCTTCCGAAGAGCTATGCTGTCTGAAGGTCGATTGTGATGTGTTACTCCACAAACCCAACACGGACTCCGGTTGAGTGGATTGCTGCTGAGATACAGGCCCCCCAAAGATGTTTTCCGGTTCATGGGGACCAGCAATGCGTTCAAATCCTTGTTGTCGCCAGTAATTCTCCTCTTCCTCATTGATGACAGAGGGCAATGTAGGGGGATAGATCGACGGCGATGATTCCGCAGCGGACTGCACAGATACCCTACTTTGGCGGGCAAACGGCTTGGTCGCTGGCGGGAAGGGGATCATATTTTCGTACCCGTTTGTGTACCCTTCAGTAAATCCTTGGGATAGGCCTACATCAGTACGTTGAATTGGAAACCGAGTGGACGTTAGAATGGGGTCCGTGGAATGGTGAGTGTCACGGCTGAACGCATAAGATTCTTCAGACGCAATGCTGCGCCCAGACAATGGTCTCGATGCACCTGCACCAAGAACATTGCTTAGCCCCCGTATCTGACTTGTACGCCTGTAGTGCATATGGTTATGATATGATGGCTCAAGCTCGGGCAATGTCGGCTCCCCAGGGTAATCATCGCGAGGGCGACGGCGGCAGTACCGTTTCAAGCCGAAATAAAAGAGCACAACTAAACCCAGGGCCGCAAGTGCCACGGCGACAAACACCCCTGCCACTGCACCACGGTTTGTAAAAAAACTGATCATACATGAGTCTTGGAATGATATTCCGATAAAGGAATCACACACCCAGAGGATTTCGACAAACTGTTTAATGCACTAGTGGGACTTGGTTCTGGAGTTGTTAATCTAGACGGTAACGTATCTGAGGTCGACACTTGTGGAATAAACTTTTATGCAAAGACTAAGCGCTTCTGATGCGGTCCTTCACGGTCTTTCTCACCTTATGCGTCGTAGTACTACCATTAATGCGGGCTACAGTAGATGATGTGACATTTGTAGTCGTTGATGCGAGGGCCTGGGGCAAAGGAAGGCTGCTAGATCCTCGCCTGGTAGTAATATTAGCAGAGACAGCTGCCTTGGACGAAACAGAAGGCAACGATGTCGGTTTGGAGCTGGTAGGTGCAGTAGAAGAAAAACTGGTTGACTTCGGAGGCAAAGAGGAGGTAGAAGGCGACAACGCCGCGCTGGAAGTCCCAAACGTCAGCGGAGTAGTGGTAGGAGAGGTAGTAAGATGTGCAGGTGAAGATGCACCAAAATTGACGGAAGACGGAATCCTCTCATTTTTGTCAGGCGCAATGTCACAAGCAGGTAATAATCAACCCACGGAGATGGTCTTCCTGAAGAAGATTGTGTAGTTGAGGACAGTGACTTATTCGTCGCTGGTGAAACATTAGGTGCGACGGAACGAACAAATGGGGGCTTAAGTGTTGAAGGTGAAATTACGAATGAGGAAACAAAGAAAGAGAACACTACAGTGTTTGGTGCAGCAATGGCGGACAGAGCACTCCCGTCAACAGCTGGCCTTGCACTATTGGGTTGGGCTACCGAAGATATCGACGACAATGAAGGCGTCGAGACCAGAGATGAGTTGGACTGTGAGCCGTTCGTAGCAATGACCATGGTTCCAGGGAATGGTTGGGAACTACGTGAGATTTGTCTACATGTCGCCGAGAACTAAAAGAGACGTGGGGAGGAAGACACTACTGCCAGCAAACGAACAGCATGTGGTCTATAGATGAGGCACGATTGGTCGTCACCAGTTCGTTCCACGATAGGCGATGACCATAGCATGCAAGGGTCACAGGGGTTATAATCCAAGTGCTTCGAAAAGGGTTGTATATTGACGATACAACCTTGCTAACTTCCGAGCATCTCCGACTGAGGTGAACATTGTCCGCTCGTTATCGCCGGGTAACGAAACAAAAACGTCCTCGTGAGACGATAACTACATACCTCTCATGTCTCATGGTCAGTCAGGGACTTGATGAGGTAATATCTTCATGTGGACTGGGTGCGCCTGACGAGGTACCACGTCCCACAAAATGAGGCGAACGATTCGCTGGCACTAACGGAAAGAAAGATCTACTATCGAACGGCCATTCTCTTAAATTCCCACCTGAATTACGTAATGCTCCATAATTGAAATGCAAAGAATTTGTTTAAATTTATAAAGCGGGACTACCCTGTACATACGAGGGAAAGAAATTTTCCACTGGGAGGGGACATAACGGCAGGAAGTCCTGTGTCATTTGTGAGCGACTCACCAGCAGCTGTTATGTACTAAGAATGCGTACCGCTGGAGTAGTAATACAACCAGTACCATAAGAATCTAGTCGATCAAAACATATTATTGTATGCATGTGCCACATGACCGCCGTTGGGTTTATTGATGAGTGTGAAATGTTAAAGACTGGGATATGCGGATTGGAATGCTGGAACGAGATAAAAAACTGTGTGGTCGCGAACGTCGAGAGCGAAAGGTAGGGATCAAGACACTGGAATAAATACTAATCAAAATAAGCCACAGCACTCATAGCAGCAGAGACAGGATATGCACTCACCTCCAAGGTTTTACAAGCAGATGCTCCGGTCTCCCTCAACAACACTTCCCTCGCCTCCCATCTACCAAGTCGTGTAATTTGATCCTGATGCCACCTTGTCGCTTGGAGGTACCGCTCATGCTGCCAAAGCTTAACCTAGATGCATTGCTCACACGTCGTAGTGCTCGATCTCCGTAACTCACGCCACTCCCAGCTTTCTCGGGATCTAGAACGCCTGATTCTATGGACAGAAGGATCGACCGTGCGGCGAGGAGGAAAGGGGACTCGACATTGTCACCATTTAGCGACGAAGTTTCGAGGAAGTGAATGTCTGCCGCCAAGAAACAACACCATCAACCTTGAAATGAGGGACCAGATATGCGTGCTAACCATTCTCTGCCGCCCAGCGACTCGCTTCTGACCACTCGACCTCGCGTTCGTCTTCCCGGTCTGATTTGTTGCCAACGAGAACGGTAACTAAATGTGGACTTGCCAATGCCCTCGCATCTGCCAACCACCTTGACAGATTAAGAAAAGAGGCCCGGCTGCACCATGACAAACGTTTGAGGGAAGCCGGCAGTATTAGGAAAAATAACATACTCGGTGATGTCATACACTAATATGGCTCCAGCAGCACCACGATAGTAACTTCGTGTTACTGATCTATCGATAGAAAGGGTTCATTTGGTTCGTCACCACTGAAAATTTGTGTGCTTTACCTAAATCGTTCCTGACCAGCAGTGTCCCACAACTATTGTTTACGGTAAGTGGCAAGGTATACGATGTATTGAATTGTCCCTACCTGGAGCTTTACTCTTTTCTCCCCGACATTGACTGTCCGACTCGAAAACTCTACACCAATCGTATGTTGCGAGTGTTCTTTGACTGGGTAGCAAACCAGTTATGATCGAGTTCCCTTACGAAGGACGAGATAAAACACCCACAGGTATTCTGTGTGAAATGATGTAGTAGACAGGATTTTCCCGTCCCAGCTTCACCTGGGAAGAGCAGCATATGGTGAGAAGAAATCATTAGGAGGATAGGGTCTTGTGAGCACACCAATGATAATGAATTTCAATAGAAAATCTGGTCTTACATGAGAAATTGACTTGTAGTAGGGTAATATGAAACGTACCGTATGTCTCTAAGAGCTCCGTAGCGTCATCGTACTCGTTGATGATAGGCATTGAGGTGAGAGAGGATGACTTCGGAAGGAGGGTGCATGTGGGTGACTCCGATCGTTTAACAGCCACATTTGAAGTTGCACTGCATTTGCCAGCTTGTCTACTACTACACCGTTCGTACACAGGGAAGACAGTAAGTACGCGCAGCGACATCTTTCACCATCCTTTCCATGGGACCCACACGTCGACAACACTATCGGCTCCGCCTTCGATGTCAGAGTCAATGATATAGTACCAAAGATGGTTCGCGGCCGTCAAGCATGCATGTTGCGCCACGATATGCACAATACTTCCCAATTTCAGCCTTTCACCACCGTCCCCGTCTGTCAAATTTTGCTCTGTGTTACTTACCACAGGTTCTTTGCGCACTAGCACACCATGTTCCTGCGTAGTCAAGTTGGCCTTCAACGGTTATTTTTTTCCACATTTTAAACTTACTTGTGATACACGCCCAAGTCTCCATCCCGTTCCAATAACGTCTCCAAAGCCCCCAGAAGGCCCTGTATCCTTGCTCATTGCAATGGCCCCGGCGTCGCACATCGCCTCATCTCCGCCGTCCGTCGCCCTTCCTGGATAATAGGAAATAATATTGGCTAGCACCCTGTGCGAGACTCTTTGAGGGGTTACAAGGTTTGTGTGGACTTGCTGCAAATCGAGGACTGGATAGTTTCCAGCATGTAGCTCAAGCTTTCCATGCAGCTCAGTGTTAATTTGCGCGAGAACCTCCTTTGAGGGCTCTGAGAATGCGTGGGCTGTAGGCGTCGACCCCACAGAAAGAACAAAGGGTTGGGCGTTATCAGAAACCGAGGAGGACAGAAGCTCCTGAGCTACCTTGGCAGCAGCGTTTACAGCTTGAACTTCAACCGAAAGGAAGGTCGAAGCTTCAGGAAGGGATGTGGATGCGTATGACTGGCCTGCGTGGGAATAAAATCCATAGACGGATACGGTAGCTGAAGCTGATAGGCACAGTAAAAGGGATTTGAATTCTGGTGAAGCGGCCGTCAGCCCTGCACGTCTTTACAGAGAGCGTCAGTATATGTTTAATATCACCCGTAAGCTTTTGCCACTAACTTTCCTCCGCAATCAACCTTCACAAAGACAGACCAAGAAACCTGACGGTTTTGGTTCAGGTTGAACGTCTCTAAAGCTTGGACCTGATCTGGATGGTCGACCATCAGCCTCAGAATACCCCCGTGGGGGTATAATGCATCCGATAGCGTGGCAAGATCTGACAACTTAGTAGGGCTGACCGGAACGCCATATAAGACCTAGCAGTGGAGATAAATGGTTTTGGCATGGCCACCTTGTCAGGACACATACATCTTTGATTGTTCCATCCGCCACGAGACCAGAGAGAACAAGGTTCCACCCCTCCATGATGGTCGATACAACTACTGCCGAAGTCTTGTCTGCGGATGATACTAACTGCAGTCTTGTACCTTCTGTGGTCTATTGTGTCTGTGAGTGTTTGAGAGGGGAAGAGGGAATAATATGCGCCTTGTGCGTTTTGACATGGGCTCGAAAACTGGCATTCCAGGCTTTCGCGCTTTCGTGCATCTTAGCACAATTCTTCCCAAAGACTGCCCGGTCAATGACCAATGCTGGGGTCCGTAGACTGTTCAAGGATTTGCCCTTAAATTCATTCACAAGAGTCTCCTTGGACGGTAGGTTTGTGAAGAGATGAGGCGTCCAACTCTGAGGAGGGAGGGTATGTGAAGCCATTGGGGATCCAGTGGTGTGTGCCTTACAGGGTAGTCGATCACGTGCAATGCATTTAGGGCTGCTGAAACAGGCTCATCTCGGTATATACAGGCAAAAACTCGGATTTCAAGGTCAAAACATAATTGTATTTATCAATCAGGAACGCCTTGGTTCACTGCCGACTATCCTAATGCCTCGTCAGGTGGCCGCGATGGCTTCGATTTCAACATCCACGTCACCAGGAAGTTTTGCCGCCTGGATGCATGTCCTGGCGGGCTTGGGGGTGGGAAGGAGCTGCAGATGTTCCTCAAGATAAGGTGAACACTGCGACTAGAAAGACAACCACGGACCTGCTCATAAACCTCATTCATGGCAGCAAAGTTGTCCATATCTTTCAGGTATACATTGACCTTTACCACCTTCTCCCATGAGGATCCAGCGGCCTCTAACACGTTCCCGAGGTTCTTGATGCACTGACCCTAATATGCAGTGTGGGATCATCCGTGAACTCCAAGGGGCTCGTTAGACCTTACGGTGTGTTCCTTGATCCCACCTGGCACAACTTTTCCATCTGCCACAGGTGTTTGGCCACTAAGGAATATCAAGCCTGGTACCTTGGTAGCATGTGCTGTTATAGTGGTGCGGGTCAGACATTGTAAGTAGAAAACAAGCTCTCCTACATAATATATGAGGATACTGCCCGTTCTTGGGGCTGTTGATCTTTTCCACACTGGACATGTCGAGTGAGCAACCTCTGTTATGGCTGTTATGTAATATATCGAGTCTACTGAGTACATGTAGTAGTACATTTAACCAAAGACCAGCAAACTGATGTTATAATATTTGTCTCTGCTGTCTGTCTATATGTCATGTAATATAGTGAATTAATAAGTGTGCAACATACTGAGATTCGGGTATGGCAGCTTCTATACATGTTGGCAAGACCCGGGTTGCTTTCCGACTCACTTGACCTTAATGTGCTACGTCGTGATTGAACTATATTGGAACAATGTCTCCCAGTAGAATCATGGGGATCTATGTAAAAATCAGCCTTGGCCTAACTCAACATAGGACCTGCTGTAGGGCACAATACTTGCGAACATCAATATTTCAATCCTGGTCCTGTGTACGCATAATCAGTTCGGTGGTTCTCGATACCGCACGTACAGGCAAAGCAGTGTCATGTTAAGTAGCATGGTAAAGTGTGACTGGCAAACTATGAACGTCAAAAGCTTCGACAGTGACAAGAAACGTGTCATGCCTGGCCAAGTAGTGCACCAATACAAGAGCGGAACCTAGAAAAGAAACAAAGATAGAGCATAGACAACTTAATTCTGTTATAATTTGTTCTTTATTCAGCACAATGTACGAAAGAAGGAAAGGACTTGACCCGGCTTCGACTTTGATTTTGTGTCGGCCGAGACATTCTTATTGATGAGCTTGCATAATTGCATCTGAGATAAAATGAGCTGAAACTTGTTTTCCCCCGAACCAACGATTATTGAGGCCTTTGACTGCCTTCTCAGCTGTGTCGACGGAAGCAAATTTAACATAAATCTCGCCCTGCGGTAGTCGTAAATTTGCAGTCAGAACGCGTACAACTTGTGACAAACCAGAGACTCTTTCTCGACTTTGATGCGGTCGACTTTACCATATTGTTGCTCGCATTCGCCCTTGACATCCTCCGCAAGATCCTTGTCCCAGTCGCGTTCCGTTTCCCTGGAAGAAAGGTCAGCGAAATTATACACATTAGTGTGAGACACTAACTCTTCTGGAGAGAACATATTTTTCAAGAGCACGCATCTGGAGGACTGTTGTTGTGGGATGTTAGGTTTCATTCTGATTTGCAAGCCTTAGCGGAAACTCCATGAAATTGTGAGAACCTGGCTTACATATCAGGGGTCCTGGTTGGAGCGGGTTCGATCCTGGCAAGTTTCTGCATCAGTGCTTGACGTGACGCCGCGTTCAGATTACCACCTTAACAAGGACATGCAGTCAGATAGACGCTAATAAACTATACCTAGTTAGATATTCTTACCGCCTGCTTCATCCAAACTATCCTGTTGCTGCAAGCGAGCGGTACCTTTTTCGTGCACGGTCTTGACACGAAGCTGCGGCCACACGTTCAAAAAGGGGAAAAAAGAAACGTGCATATGAGACTACTTACGGTACGCCCCGCTAGCTCGAAACCTTCCATTTGTTCGAGTGCCATTCGAGCATCTTCTGGGCGCTTATACCTGTATATAATATGGTCAATAGTCATCATGGAGCCTACATGTCACGCACTGGATGAAGCAAAATCCTTTGCTCCGGCCGGTCATGGGATCTCTGTGAAGATCAACGAAGTCGAGTTCCCCAAAAGGCTCAAAAACTTGCTTGATGTCCGATTCTGTAAGGTTGAAGTGGAGGGAGCCAACATAGATCCTATGTATTAAGATTAAGCTAAGAGGAAGACAAATGGGGAATGATTGCTCACTGCATGCTTCCATGCGATGATGCACTGACACCAGGGGGTAGATTGATACTGCTACAAGGACAGGTAAGCTTCAAAGTGAGGTAGAAAACCAAATAATGCTAACCCATCGCCTGGATGAAGTTTATTCCTTTCGGATTCAGTAAGTTGCACCATGATAGGAAGCCCCATTACGATTGTGCCAGACAGGGCAATAGCCTTGGGAACGAGCTCAATCGATCGAAATTCGACATAACCAATTCTGTCGAATGGGTTAAGATAACAATTACTGGATGGTCTTGGATGTGATTCCGCGTACGTACCCTTTGGATCGCCTAGACAATCTATCGGTTACAATGCGAGAATCTTTGACAGTGCCGTCACCCAATTTATCTTCAAAGAAGTACCCCAAGTCGCGCGCAGTGAGGCGAGCTGCAAGCTGAGAAACAAATACAGACCGGGCTTCAGAATCCTCGTCCTCTACAGCTGGTTCGTCACCTGAGTCTGGCGGGGGCTCGTACTGTGGAGACGGGCGTCGTCTAGGGAGGGAGCGCATCAGAACACAATGGCAGAAGGTAAAACCTAGTCATTTACTTACATAACTGAAGGACTTGGTGGGAGTTGGCGGGGAGGAGTGGTGATCAAATCGGTGTCATCGTCTGCATCTTTCGGAGGAATGCGACGGTCACGGTCGATCCTGCGGTCAAAACCACGGTCAATCTCCTTGCGGGAATCACGATCATCTCGACGACGTGGAAGAACATCATCGAAATCTTCACGAGAACGACGAGAATGCCTATCGCTATGCCTGCGATCCGAGTCATATGAACGGTCCCTACGATCGCTCCTGCTCACAGATATATTATCATCATTCACACCAGCGGTAGTTACGTCCAGGTCTTTCTCATCTCGTTTTCTTTTGTGGCGATCTTCATCCATGGCATCAGGGTCTTCTTCACGTTTGCGCCTGCGCTCTCGTCTCTCTTTCTCGTCCTTTTCACGGTCTCTGTCGCGATGACGTCCTTCTCGTTCGTCGCGTTCCCGCCTTCGTTCCCTGTCTTTGTCTTTGTCTCGATGGTGAGATCTGTCATGACTGCGACTACGCCGCTCGCCCCTCTCTCCCCTGTGGCGGTCGCGACTGGGGCTAGTTTTCCTCCTATCGTCGTGATCACGTCTTTCGCGACGTTTGTCCCCTCGATCTCTGGAAAACGAACGTCGACGACGGGGTGAGTCTGCACGAGAACTGAAGGAATATTAGAGCTGTAGCAGCTTAGGCACGAAATAACTCACGATCTATAGTCAGACATCCTCTCGGACAATGGTTTACCGTTGGGCGAAGACATGAGAAAAGACAGACTTGTCGGAGTTCGAAACTGTGAATGAATCCTCTTTCGGCAGAGCGACTTAATAACCTATGCCTCATACCGCTTCTATACCAGGATGATTTATTGATTTTGGTATATTCTAATAGATACAAACTTTCCTACAAGAGCACCAAAAAAAAACGAATTGAGGCTTTGCGTAATAACTTTATTGTAAGTCGGTGTTTATGAAAATTGGCCCTGGAACCATTCGAATTAGTGTGATGTACAGGTGGTCCCCAAGAAACGTTTACATACTACTGCCGGTCCGAAAGTTTGATTAGGAGCCAATGTATAGAAAGGAAGACCCATGGCGTCTGCTGTGTTCTGCCACACATTGTTTCCCCACCAAATCAAATTGATGCCACCCTGGTTGGAATGAAGTAATTAACACTGGGAAAAAACGGTCGAGACATATCCTACCTTTGGCAGCTGTAGGAGGAGGAAAACAGCTACAATCCCAAGTGCGACGCTCGAATCCAAGGCTGCGCTCAAGATATAGTTGTACCTCATCCACCACTAAAAGTCCATCATTGCTCAGTGACAAGTAATGCTAAAAAGGAGTCAGTACGCACTCTGAAGTGTTTTCTGCGCGCCCAATACTGGAAAATAAACCCAACGAAGGCCCAAGATGTGACGTTGATACCCGAAGCAGGGGGTATAACGGCAGTACCGTGGAAGAGCACCGGAATGTTGACAAACTTGAATTTCTAGACGAGCTTTCTAAGGACCGTGGGTAGCGAGATTATAAGACTGGCTTACCGATGTGGGCCAGCGCCTAGCAGCGAGATAGAATGGGATGGGAAGAATGGCGCCAATCAGGAAGAAAAGGCTGGATGCATTGGTCAGAGAGAATTTTGAGAAACTGAGCTATGACTCACGTCACTGTAAATGAGATGCGGCCTGCGTTCAGCATTGACTGAGGCCAACAACTACGCCGTTTACTTACTGGGCCAATATCTAGGGTAAAATGATCAGGCTATGACGCGAGAAGGGAAAGCAGAAAAGAACTTACAGTGAACCTTGTCCGAACACACGCCTCGCACTGAAGACAAAGATCAGCAGATTGGTGCCCAAAATAAAGGCCATGCTTACCCGATACCACCCCAGATAATAGCCGCTGTATTGAAGACGGAAAGATTTGGACAACTGAAGTTGTCTGCAAAGGGTAGATGTCAGTATTCGCTACATTGGCAATAACCAGCGAACATCTTACGTGAATTATTCGGTGAGCAAAAGTCGGCAATGTTCTGGACCTGCCACGCTTGTACTCCAAGGACAACAAAGCAAGACACGATTGTTGCTATGACTTGAGCAGAGAACATTATCTTGGGTGGAATTTTCATGTAATGGCCCAGCTCTGGTTCAGTTGGAGGTTAGTAGAAAAAGAGTAGATAAAATTAGTCACTGCGTACTGAGATCGCCCGTGAAAGCCAATGCTTGGCTAAGTATGACAAAACCAAAGGTCTTGTAAAGCATTAAAGCGATTGGTCGACCAGGAACTACAAAGCCGCCAATAACTTCGGACATAACACTAGAACGATTTCAGATGCATATAAATTATGGATACGGAAGACATACTTCAAGTAGATCGTTTGGTTAGTTACAGCTTGAATTATTCCGCCAGGAATCAGGTACAAGGCCGACATTGAAATGGATAAGACGTAAGTCCATATGGGTAGCTGACGAAATACAGAATAAGAAACATAACCGTGAAGAGAAAACAAAGGACCTACTCCTGTATCGTACACCTCAATGACGATCACCCCAATGAAAAACGCCACTATGCCTAGCAAACCATACCACCAATCTGGAACTTCGGAATAGGCACTCATAAGGCGTGAGTGGATGTCGTGTTCCTGACGCAGGGAGCGTCGGAACTGGCGTACGATATCCTTTCGATACCAAACTAGTACATTTAATCATGAGATGAAGTGAGTTCAACCAGAGGGGAAACGTACGGAACACGTGAACGATTGTGGATGTAAACGCAGCAAATTGCAGACCATACGAAATGATAAATGTCATGCTGAAATTAACATTATATCAATTGTCATATTCCAACAAGAGGCGGGTGGGGGACGCACGATAGATAGATAGGGGAATATTGTCGGTCTGGACGAGAGGTGTTATCTTAACGTGTGCGTGCAGTGGAGATATGGAACAACGAACAGAGATCTGCGTCGAATGTACCATTGGACATGATGCTTGTAGCCTGATAGGGCATCCCTGTGTTGTCAAAAGAAATTGTTGCGGACATCGGCATAAATTTCGCGTAGAAAACATTTTTGACTTAAGCATTTGAATTAATATTTATGTGAAGCGATAATTTTGGAAATTTGCTCACAGTACATGATGGGTGCCATTATCCAGAAGCATAGGAACAGGCCTGCCACAATGTTTGCTTGTGCCCACCACTGGAGAGTACGTTAAAACACATGAGGTAGATGAAAGAGATGTGTGGCATACAGGTGTCACCAAGGGACTTCCTACGTAAGCAATCATACTCCAATCGAAGGTGAAGATACCCATTCCCAAGCCAGTCGAGGTTCCAAACAGTGCATTAACGACAATGTTTTGAGGAGCGATCCAGCATACCCAATTGAAGACGCTGAGTGCCGTAAATAGGTAGCCAGGAATCCAATACCATATGAAACTAATGATCAAAGTATACGCAAAGAATCGTTCTCGGCTCATGTGCCGACGTTCCTTATGACCATAGTTCTTATGGAGAGTTGTGAAAAGCGCGCAGTTGACGAGAGCACCTGGCCAAATCATTGCGGAAGGCCAGACAAGGAATCGACGACCAATCCCTGCGAGAGAAAAGCCCAGTAATTGAGACCCGATTGTGACAAAGATCTGGTAACTAGCGGGAGGGTGCATCCCATAAAAGATACGTTGCGCCAGTATGCTGTCTGTAGCGTAAGCACCACCAGCAGTAACGTTGGCCATAACCGTAATAAGAACCTTTAAGGTCAACGAAGCCTGAGTGGGGACAAGGACAGACAGAAAAGTAATCTTACGTGTTCTTTGATGTTGAAGGGTCCTGGGTTTAGACTGAATAACCAGGATTGACCGGTGAAAGGTATGGGTATTCTGAACCTCCTCGTAGGGAGAATATACTCCATAAGTTTGCCAGCAGGCAAAGCAAGAAGCTGGACAGCCAGTGCCGAAATGTAAACGGACGGACGACGAGCGTTGAAGAACTCGTTGAGACCAGATATGAGGACTGAAAAAACAAGGCCAAGAAACCACATTCGGAAGGTGTTGACAGGCATCAAAGGCTCGTCGGTAGTTGGCACGGCTGCACGAACTTCGGGATATGGAGACTCGTCCTCATCACTGCGCACGAGAAGCTCAGCGCACAGCAGGGTACATACAAAGGTATGAACTTACGTGTCACTTTGGAGAGGGGCACGCGAAGTAGCAAAGTGAGAGCTCGAACGTGAGGAGTAGCTTTGAGTATCGGTGTCGGAGAATTCATAAGGCTTGGATTGTGGGATGGGGGATTCGAGAGGTGCCTTGTGGTCATCGAGCTCGAAGGAATCATCCTCCCAATGAGCATCATCGAAGGAATAGTTGGGGTCGTTCAGGTGTGCCAAATGAATTTCGATGTCGTCGGGGACATCTGGCATAGCCTTGCGAGTGCGAAGGGTAACGACTTGCGCCATGGAGGGGATGAACAATCTCACTGCAAGTTGTGAGTGGGGCGGTGAAAGATGGCTGGGTTTTAGACATCTAGCAGAGCAGTTCGTTAAAAATACCTGCGTACCATGGCACTTTGCTGACGGTGATTAAACCTATTGTCCACCAGAAACGAGGAGGGGGAGACTGGAACAACAAGGATTGATCGACACATGACGATTTTTCTCGCAGCTGCCTGTTTAAGAACATATAAGAGACTCCTTGTGAAGGAGGTGTTGTCTTCAACTGCATCGTAAATTGGAGATACAATTAAAGGTCCTGCCGGATTTGTATGTTTCGTTTTCGTCTTTCAATAAGAGCAGAGGAGGCTTTATTGTTCCCTCTCATAGGAAGGTCCGTGATATACGGGTAGCGGCCACGTGACGTATGTGACTTGATTCCACGGAGAAGCGTGGGACAGCTATGACATCGTCAAGGGAAATTTCACTTCATTCCCTTTCACTCTTCCCCAGCACCCACTCTGCATCCCTTGCCTTCGTTGGTGACACCGACCTTGAACCCTGATTTTTTCTCTTGTTCTGGAGACTTTGTTAATAACCTCGGAGTTTCTGCGCAGAGACATCTCGTCAACGGTCACGGGCAATCTGGGGATCGTGTGAGCTATGCTGATATGGGTGGAAAGCTCCGTGAGTCGCAGATCGCTTAAAAATATCGTTGGGATATGTTTACTCAGTGAGTGTCAACCTGTTATCGCCGTGGCTAGTGTGCCGAGAGCCCCAATTCCAGGACCAGCGTTACTATGACTATCAAGCCCTTTTCTTGTGATGAGTCTGTCCCGCACTGTTGATTCAGTGCCGCTTCTCCCACCCCTGCTCTTGTACGGCGCTCCTCTACGATCCCAGGCTAGCATGCTTCTCTGCTGGAATTGGCTGGCTTAGATCCACCTTTGCCAAGGGTCTGCCCATAGATCACGTGACAGCATGTGACTGGCGCGGTGAGCTATAGCTGACGAAGTTAACACACGAGAATTGCGTGCTCTTTCGTGTTCCTTCGTGTTCCTTCGTGTCCCTTCGTGCCCCCGAAAACAGCATGTGAATTTCTCTATATCTTGCGATATTAACAATATAAGCCACCGAACTTTCCTCCGTTCCTCCGTTTTGTCCATGGCAACCTTTTCAGAGACCGTCACTCAGGCTGTCTCTAGCCTTACCCTCCAGCCCCAGTCCCAGTCGCAGACAAATGGACGCCATGCTAATGAGGAAACTTACAAATATTCACATCTCCTCCCAGTGTTTACTTCCGAACACTATCCTCCCCTGGAACCCTTTGAGCACATTGATCCCGGGCACCGTGCTCTTTCTCATCCAGACCCCCGCTTCTTCTTAAGAAATGCGAGCCGTATCAGAGAGATACAGCCCGTCCTTGGTACTGAGATAGAGGGCATACAGCTTACTGAACTCGACAGTGACGGTCGAGACCAGCTAGCGTTGTTTGTATGCATGTGGACTATCTGTGCCCTATGTCTAACATCGCTTAGTATTATACTATGTATGTCAGGTCGCTCAGCGGGGTGTCGTCGTCTTTAAAAACCAACAAGACTTTATTGATCGCGGCATCGACTACTACAGAGCCTGGGGTAGCTACTTCGGCCGCCTTCATATTCATCCCACATCTGGTCATCCAGTGCGTTAGGCCTTCTGAGCAGGTTTGATTATGCTTCTTAACATTTTTTTGTAGGAAGGAGCTCCCGAAATCCATCTGGTCTATCGCGACGCGAGCCAAACCTTGAATTTTGAGCAGGATGATAGGATTACCAGTACCTCTTGGCATAGCGATGTGAGCTATGAACTTCAGCCTCCCGGCCTCACAACTTTCTTTTTGTTGGCACAACGTGAGTCGTTACACCCGGCCTTCATATGATATAATATCACACGAATGATGGATGTGTTGATACAGCCAAGACGGGAGGTGACACACTCTTTTCATCACAAGTCGCATCCCTGCGACGACTCTCTCCTCAATTCGTTGCGTTCCTGCGCACGCTTAAGGCTGTCCACTCTGGTTTGATCTTCTGTTTCTTCTTTATTCATGTTGTTAATGGTCTACATGTTACTCCAGGCGTAGAACAAGCCGAATTCTCTCGTTCTGGGAAACGTGGGGGTGTTGTTCGTCGCCAGCCTGTTGAACACATGTATGTCTTGATGGGCCTTCGGGTATTATTATACCTGCTGATCACCGCAAAACCCAGTCATCCTGTTATTAGGAAACACCCAGTCACCGGGGAAGAAGTGTTATATGTGAACAAGCAGTTTACCCGTAGGATAGTCGGGCTGAAGCGTGAGGAATCGGAAAATATCTTGAATTTTCTATACGACCACATTGCGCAAGGGAGTGACTCTCAGGCGAGGGTTAAGGTCAGCTTCCATGTTATCGGTCATTCTTGTCCAAATGCTTAGGTTCTATGCAGTGGGAACCCAACACAGTAGTGCTCTGGGACAACCGCGTTCTCACCCACGTGTGTGGCTTTCTCGTTTTGTCCCCTTTCTCGGCTTACTCATAGTAAATAGTCCGCCATAGTTGATTTTGGTGAGTCCCGAGAGCGCCGTCACGGAGCACGCATCACTCCTCAGGCTGAAAGGCCTATTCCTGCACTTGACGGACTCGAGTTGGATGAGTAATATGGTTATTTAGCTACATCAGCATTTGAGATAAATTTAACGGTGTAAGCCGTACGTGAGCATGAGCAAGTGCAGTAACTTAACGTTGCATGTCAAGTACGATTTTATTGTTACGGTACGCGTAAGGCTAGCTTGTAAGTCCAAGAGAGGGTCAAGAAATCAATAGATAAGAGAAAGGCAATAGGTTAGGCGATGACATAGTGTATGACTTGCGAAATGTGATGAGATACCAGTTACATTGTTTAGTCACCTTAGTCTGGGTGACTAGCTGTGCTCACGGGTGGTCGACCTGCGTAACGTTGCAAACCTCGACGGAGAAGGTGGACTCCCGCCGACTGACAGCAAAGAGCCTTGCCTGACCTTTTCAATCTCGAGGCGCAGATGGAGGAAACCCTGCCCTTCCCGCAATTCCACCCATACATCCGCCGCCGGACTAGCAGGTCGTATGTGGTCCCAAACCTAAAGATATAAAATGCTTTAAAGCCGAAATGCATGATGGTGATGAATACAAACTCACATCTACAACCGCTTCTCCCAATTGTCGATCCTTGCCAATTGTTTTGTGATCAATAACTGTAGCAGTGAACGATTGTGTTTCTGAGCCGACAACGAATCTGAGAGTTTCATCCCTGGATGTCGTGCGATCTTATCACATGTGGCAGTTGACAGAAGTATTAGACTCACCATTCGGGCGTTACCGTCTTCGCCGTATGTTTTGTCTTCTGCTCCTTGTCGCCAACTTTCACAATTACGTACGGTTTCACCGGGTCTCCAATCGATGCCCCAACAAGGTCTTTGGCTCCTAGGACCGTTATTTTGAGTACACCGTAATCATCTGGTACTCTGTGCTCTCCACTGGAAGGAGAACTTGAAACAACCTTAGATGTGGGTAATCCAGGTGATGCTCCACCTGGAAAATCTGTGGGTCGAGAAAGCTGTGTGGTTGGCAAACTATCCATGGTTCCGTGAGATGGACCATTGGGTGGAATCACCAGCGAAGATTTCGAGCCTGATACGCCATGATCGCGCATAAAGACGCCAATCACAGACTTTCCGGCAGTCCCAACGCCGTGCACGAGGCCCTTACCAGCACCAAGTGGCAGCGAACCCACTTGGGTCATAGCACGTCCAGCGCCAGAAAATGTCGAGGTGTTCTTTCGTGACTTGACGATCATAGCAGGCCGGAAGAGGAGATTAATGCGGATTTCTCCCTTATTGCCATGCTTGAGTGTATGGAGGGGAATGGTTTTTAGTATCCCTTCAAATGGCTCTAGGCTTTCCAGATCAATTTTGCCCGAACCCAGTGGCTTGGCTTGTTCAATCTGGTTCCAATCGAACACTTCCAGCTCAAAGCTGGAACCTACACGAGAGGACTGATATAAATAAGTCTTCTATATGCATATCCAAATAATATGTCGATTCACTTACCACGGAGACTTCAAAGCTTTCATTCCACTCCGGACTGAGTGTTTTTTTCTTAACTTGGGAACGGAAGACTTTCTGATTGTTGAGTGTAAAGGTGGCAAACGGATCTGATTTGCCGCCACGGTCAGCAGCGAGAATGTCCCTGCCGTCGATCAAATCAACCTGAAGAACACCCTGATCTACCACAAGAGTTGAGATGTCTGAAATGGAATGCTACGACTTATCTATACTTACTGTTGATGCTTTCCCTGGGTTCGAGAGTGATGTTGACTGGAATGAACTTAGCTGCTATCTCTACAGTACTTTCGTTCTTCTCGTCATGATTTCGCAGAGTAAACTTCGTTGGCCCGTCCTAAGACAAAGGAGGTTAGAACCAACGAAATTGAGTCAGCTATTGTCAAGGCTCAATCACACACCAACGTCTGTTCCAGAAATTCTTTTACATCCATTTGACATTCTGCAACAATGTCCTCCTTCTCGCTGTCCCCTTTCTCGTTCAGTCTGAGCCAAACCCTGCCAAAAACGGTCTCCTTGACAAAACCTTCCCCAACCATATCGAACCGAGCGTGGGTGCTTCTAGACTTAGGGGTAGCTACTGCAGGCCAATACCCGTCATCCAAAAGAACTTCAAGCCGCGATTTTTTGGCGAGCTGGCCACCAATGAGATTAAAGACAATTATTCCCGAGGCTGGATGGGAATATGCATGAGAAAAAAACCCGAAGGTGGATTTTACTTACGGTGCTTCAACAACTCCTCTTTCGACATTTCTACGCCTTCGTACTTAGGTTCCTTGGCGGCTCCAGTTGCGGATAATTCGGAGGTCTCCATTATCACAGTTGTATCTATCGTACAGGCCCTATCTGTTGGATCGAGGCTATTGGTTTGTCCAAGCTGGGACTTTTCCTCAGTCACATTGTTCTGGGTCGCTGCCACCTGCAGTGTCAGATCTATGCTATCAGATCTTGCCTTTGTGCCAGATTGCCCATTGTCAGCGGAATCTGTTTTGTTTTCCTCGACTGCCTTCTGTATCTCATTTTGGGGCACATCGAATCTAGTATTCTTGAGAAGCATTGCGGGTACGAACTCTGCCACAAAATGTAATTGGCCTTTATGAGTATTGGCCTTGTCGAGCTGCAGGTCTTCGACATGCTCCATTTTGCCCGTTGAAATATAGGGATAGTCTTTATTTTCCGTCGACTCTTTAACCAGAGCATTGATAGGAAGTTCGACAGATCCAAGAGAGCGGTCCTACAAGGTCAACCGTGAGCAGCAAGATTAATAAATGGGCGAAACGGTACAGACTTTGGTCAGATGCTGGTAGTCCATGCACTCCAAAAGTATAACCTTATATCCGGCCTCAATACTAATTTATGGTCAGTTCCTTAACACTTACCTCCTTCGTTGAATGCACTGGTACGTAGATGATCTGATCCCACTCTGGATTCAGGTCTGTAAATTTAGTTTTAAGCATGGATGTCACGATACATAGTGTCGACCAACTTACTATTGTCGATCACTTCCGTCCGAGCCATGATAATGTTGTTAAGCAGAACACGGACATACGGATCACTCTGAAAGCATAGTGTATCAGACACAGTCAAGTCACCAAGTCACTTTAGACACACCTTCCCACCCAGTGTGGCTTCCACATTCCTGCCGTATTAAAATGTTTAGTATGTAGTTAGCTGTTGTCCAATGTCTACTTACTTGACATCAGTCGCCTTCTGCATCCTGACCCCACCAAAAAACATCTGTTCAGTAAGCAGAACCGAAAAACAGCCAATCTACTCACCAGAGCCTGATAATCCCAATAGGTGGTGTATATCTGTCAGCACTCTGTAAGCTACCCGCTATACTTAAGGGCTTCCATTCAGCCGACAATCGCAGTCTCCCCATCTTACAGCCACTAAGTGGCCACCAATCTCTACCGGCTTCTTTTCTCGCTTCAAGAAGGTCTTCAAGCTTGACACTCAGGAAGCCTACTATAGGTTCACTCAGAAAGTCACGGTCATCAACAACGTTGATGGTGATGATGCTCGATGCCCGATCTGTGCACAGGAATTCTGTGGATGATTCCCATACAGGATTATTGGTATGCTTGACGCGGAGTGTAGAATGGATCGCATGGCGCGACGACCCGAGAATGACTCGAGCGAAGGGGTTCAGATCCCCAGAGCGAGACTTAGTATGGTCAAGATCTTTGGCCTGGTGGATCGTAAGGCGTACAATACCAGTAGCTGTGCATAAAACCACATTAACCAGTTGCGTCAGTGATGAAGCGGGGCAGTACTAACAGGTCTCCGGTATAGGTTCCTCCTTGCCGTCAATTGACTTGGGTACCAGAACAGGATAGAACGACCTGGTAATATGAACATTGTTGCCGTCATCTTCATAAATGATATAATAAGTGACCCACACATCAAATCGTAACTCTCCTCTATTTTTGCCATCCTTGTTTACTGGTGCAACCAAACCCTCTACTGTAGCATCTTCCTGAAGCCTGGAAAGCTCGAACGTTGCCGATCCCAGGTCTGAATCTTTGCGATGATCGTTGTAGTCGAATAAATTCATGGTGAGAACCTCAGTCAGTGAGTTGATCAGGAGGAACTTTGTTTCATGCCATGTTGGATTGAAGCTACATGGTGGGTGTGGAATGCTAAGACTAGACTGTAATACGACGGAAGTGGACTCACGTGCTGTCCTTGTGTTTCGTCCGTGCGAGTGCCGCGCGCTGGTTAATACTGAGACTAACATAGGGATCCGGAGCGCCGCCACCTATCTTTGTTGCTTTCAGACCACGTCCATTATGCAGAGTAACTTGAAGTACGCCAATGGCTGAATCGAGTGGTGTTCCTGACAGTAATTGCTCAAGGTTGAGAGTAAATACTGCCAAAACAGTTAATATCTGGATACAAAAAGGACAAATAATCTTACCATTGGGGTCATACATCATTGGACCGAGTGTAGCGTGAGTCATATCTCGGACGAACGATGACAACCCCGGAATCTAGCACGACGTGAGCTTAATGAAGCCGTGGGATGTGAATAACTCACGTTAGCGATATCGAACCCGAAGTGCTCGCCTCCAATGGGCTTGAGAACGTAGTCGATTACTGGTTTCTCCATGAACGTTATGTCGACGATTTGGACGTGAGGGAAATTGGTCACAAGCTTCAGCCTGATCCGCATGGAACCAGCAAATGTTATGTCTTCAAGGCTGTAAATTACATTGAATTAGATGTGAGATTCACGCTAGACAGAAAGGGGTCTCAACGAACAGAATAGGCATAGACGCAGTTGCGAAGCTCTTGCCTAAACGGATGCTAAGAACGATCTTGGGGTTAACCTTCTGTTCAGCCTGACGTTGAGTCATGTCTGATATATCATTGGGGGTAAAGGAAATTCCCCAATCCATCATCACAATATCTTCAGCCGTATTGGGGTAGGTTCGAACCATGTCGATACGAGGTGCTTTGGTACCGAGTGTAAATGTCGTCAGCCTGATAGAGTCAAGGAAAGGCGGCGTGTTAGCGCTGAGTATTTGGTCGACAGAGGATATGATGGTTGCGGAGAGAACGGGCTCGTAGATAAGCCAAAAACGATCGAGAAAATGATTGATCCAATGAGCGGACTCATGTTCGGAAAGTAACCGTGTCTTGACAAGCTCTCGTTGAATGTCATCACGGGCTCGACGTTGCATACGGGCCAAAGAGGTTGAATAATAGGTGGCACAGAATGCTAGAAGGACGATCAACCATCCCCAGCCCATGTTAAAAATAGTTAGAAAATGCGACCCCACAACGCTGAATATAATGATTCCAGCATTATGATACCATTCGCCGTAATATTGCTCTTTGATGAAAGCTGCAAGGGTCTCCTTGTCAATACCCTCCTGGTCCATAGAGGAGGAATTGTCAATCCCCCCCACGGCCCGCCAGCCTACTCGATACCATTCTGGAATGTTGGCTGCTAGGGTATTTGGAATTGCTCCTGGCACGAAGTCCCCATCTTCAACCGCGGTGTGATTTGTGGCTGTCTGCCCTTCTCCTAGACCACACTGGTCTGCCCTTGCCTTGTCGACATCTGAGATTGTAATAGTGGGTGCAACACGTGGTCCCCGCCCTGTGTCGAGGCTGATCTCTGTACAACATGGGTGAGACACTAATTAAGCAAGCAGAAGTTGATACGCACCTTCGGTGGCGCCGGTGCTCGTTGTACTCTTCAGCTTGTCCCGTGCCTGTCCCGCTAAAGCGGCTTTTGCTTGAGGCGATGAGTTAGGTTCGAAGGTGTGCACGACGGCACCCTTGTTCGCGTCCGACTGAAGAACGCCGTTGAGCGCATGCGCTTCGGATGACGCAGCAAAGTTCGTCGCTGCGGGTTCCGACATTGTGGGGACGACAACACTAGGGTAGTAGAGAAGGAAAGGTATAGATGTGTGACAATTGAAATTAAAAACAATGTCTTAAAGTTTCAAAGAGCATGCACTCCTTAGAATGGGCACAAATGCTGCGCCTTTGGCTTACGAGACACTGCAAGTATAACTACATTGAATGGATGATAAGGCATACAACTATTCGTGATGTCTGTTTCTGAATATTGGGAGTACTATAGGCTCTACAGTATAACACCGGTTATGTCAAGCGAGACACTTGCTGATCCTCGACGGCTCTCAGGCTTTGCAAACATTAGCTGCCGCCTGGAGGATAACGTCTGTTGCTGACGATGGTGACAGAATCTGAGAATTCACTGCTACGCTCAAATTAGCAACCACGCTTGTCTTAACATGATGCTAAGAGGGAAACAGGATGACCATCAGAGTGGCATACTTGGAGAGCTAGCAAGCAAGGTTCTTGCCCAAGCTGGTTGCCTCGTACCGGCAATTTTGACCCACAAGTCTTGGTGGATATTTTAAGGTATCGACTCTCCGGATGCTGCATTACACTGCTCCAGGCTTCTCAGTCCGTCTGAGGTAAAAGAACAACTTATGTAACTCATAGTACATGATATTGTTGACATAGCTGCGCTTGGCTTCGTTGCAACATCCTCACCCTTTCCCTTTTATACCGCTAAATCTTTGTTTTTTAGCTAATTCTACTGTTCTTTACCTTTCAGTAACACTTATATAATATTCCTTGTTTATTTGCTTCTCCTAAAAGAACATGAACCCTGCTCCAATTCCTGCCTCTTCATACTCCAACATACACTTGTCCATGTCAAACACAGCATAACATAAATCTATCTTCACTGTCCCCAGAGACTATCCCTGTTACTTGTTGATTGTCATGGAAAATCCCAGTCTCATAGGAAATTGCCACCGATGTAGCTCAAACCCCAACTGCCCTGATGTTGTTGACACTGTAATAGAGTGTATTAGTTACTCATAATTATTAGAGTCCGATAAAATTTATTACCTTTCTTATAATATAAGCGCACTAAGTAACTATTCCCACAACACCCCATGACAACCACCACTCGCTTTGTCCTGCCTGTCATGCCCGTGGACTGCCACAAAAAAAAAAAATCCTGACTACTCATCAGAGTATTAGTTACTCATAGTTCAATAAAATTTTTTTTCTACCTTTCTTAACATATAAGCACGCTAAGGAATAAGTATTCCCACGATACCACGTGACAACAACCACTGTTCATTTTGTCCTGCCTGTCATACCCGTGGACCATCACAAAAAAACAATTCATCCTGGTGTCAGGATCACAATATGGACACCTTCTATATCATTGTCCTTCCAAACCAGTCCTTCCGAATGGATCTTCCAAATCCCGAATCACCCTTGCCTCAATACTTTGCACACATTTGATCCAGTCACCCAACCCAGTTCAGGAATCACTCCATGAAGTGTTTAGTGAAACAATCAATAACCAGGTCCGATCATAATCTTTTCTGGAAGAGAAGCACCCTGACTATCCCCATCACTATCCCCATCTTTTCCAATGAACTCATTGATTGAGTTATTTCTATTGTGTGGAAGCTTGCGATGACATTCCATATCATCATACTCTATGATATGAATGTTCTAGGCCCTCAGGATCACCCTCCGAAGGATTTAGGGACGGTTAGTTCTACCCGAAGAGCCATGCGATTCGGAAACATGTTGTCACGATCACGGTTTACGATTTGTTCCTCCGTCCGAACCGTCCGAACCATCCGAACACCACAT